>JTDE01000138.1:213372-269365 GCA_014338405.1 Paragonimus skrjabini miyazakii
TGCCAAGTAGTTAGTTGACTAATTTATCAAGTGTGCCAAAATATTGTGTCCTACGGTTACATTGCTCCAATCTTCATCGTTGAGTTTCTCCCGTTGCTTTTACACTTGCCTATGCGTTGAGCAAACCAACTTCAAACTCACTCGACGTAGATTACTAGTAATCTATTATCTTGAAGGCCGCAGTTGCACCTATCGTCCACGAAGGTTGTCTGCTAGCCAAATTGATACAATTGTATCGGTCTGAAGAAGTATTTGCAAAAACAAGCGTAGTGGAGTGATGCATGAACCGGACAACCAGTGTAGCCAACTTCAAAGGATGGATGTTGTGCGCCGTTTGATCACATTTAGCTGTTGAGATACTCATTGTATTTCGTTGATGTGTGGTGAAACTTTGTAATTAGTACCAACCCCTACTTCTATATCATTGGTTCAGGGGTTTTCGGGTATTATACTTTGCGGATTGGCCGAGTCCGGATTTTAATCATATGATACACAACTCTGGCATTTGGGAGCTACGAGTAGTAGATGATGGATTTCATTACTTGGCCACAACTAAAATTCCCCCAAGCAGACTATGGTTCAGTACAAAATCTGAAGGAAAGGAAGCAACATATGGAGAAATCTCCATGTTCAGTGTAAAATCCTTCGAATTACAGATAGGATGTTATCATTTAGAACCAGTGCTCAATGACTCAAGTAGTCAGAGTATAAGTGACTCTCTGTTAATTGTTTTGTAATGACATTAACAAAATTCACTTGTCCAGTTACGAAGTATGATTGAATATTTGCCCTGTATGTTCATGTGTAGCAGACTGAAGAAAACAGTGTTTCATTTGTTCGCGAAGATGATTTGCTTTCAAAGGTCTTTGTTGTGTATAAGTATTGCTAACAGTTGAACTCTATCCGATTCGTCGAAGACAGTGTTATTATTTCTCTGAACCATTCTTTTCCGATAGATTATGAAGAAATAATAAGTACCAGTATGTTCAGTAGCACTTAGTTATGATTTCAATTCCATGTTTTTTTTCGGGTTTGGGGGTAGTATACACTTCAAATTTTGAATCTAACTTCATAAAAATGCCAGGTTTTTGAATCGGTTTTTTCTACCCTTGAGTAGACTTCAACTACACTTTGTAAATTGCAACCATGGAATGTTGTCTTAAGTTGTGATGTATTCCGACATAAATCTGTGTGGCCAGCTATTGGTTATATGTTTTTAACAATACATCAGTAGATTAATCATCAATTTCAGTTTTGGGATTAGAGTGTCAACCTTTACCAATACCGTTTGCTTTGTTTGCAATACTCAAAGACTTAATTGCTAGTAAACTAAATGTGGTTTACCTAGCGTTCATAATTGATTTTCATTTTCTGTTGCCGCAGCCGTTGACTGTTTCATGGATTGTAAGTTTTTCCTGTAAACACTAAACAAAATTTCACCATAAGATCTCATTTGCTATTCAGATAGAAGACTCTTACCCACATCATGTACAATCTCACTCGTTATTATTATCATTTCTTCACTGATTCAATCACGTGTGTTTCACATTCATCCTGAAGATTGACTTTACTGTTTTTAGTTGAAAACAAAACTTTAGGCAAGCAATCATATTTTCCAAAGCATTTGATTAAGAATCCACTATTTAAAATTCCTTTTACAAATGGTGTAAGCAAAACCGATGAACCGTTAACAACCTGTATATGCAAAACCACCGGTTGTGAGCGAGTTGGTCTGTGTATCTTTTCACACGTGTAACAGTATATATTTATTTGATAATCAAACAGTTGTGTTATTTTACGTACTCTTCTTTCCTCGAATAGTTTGTTAACGTAAAACACTAGTAACGTTTTACCTTGAATTTTTTAAATTATTAAAAATGGTCACAGCTATTGAGGTGAACGATTCCAACTCTCAACTATATAGCAGTGGCTTCTGCTATAGCTTAATCTAGGTGACCATCAAAAGCGTGGTAAACGGGTAGTTTACCAGAATTGTTTTTCATCAGCACCAACGATATATGCGGAATTGTTGAGATGTTAGTCCAGACGAATATACATAAGACCACCAGTTGCGGCCATCGTTGTTGCGGGAAGGCATGTACGTTACATTTTCAAACAATGAACTTTCAATATAATCATGAAGGTAAAACACTGAGTGATAATTCATTTCTGGTAAATTTTAAGGAAGCTTTAAAAAAAATAACTTGCTTGCCCTCTGTAGTCCGAATAGTCTAACCGCGGCGCTGTAGTGGATAATTGTGTTGGTTAATTTTAAACGACAACGTCATCGGTTTCTAACGTCGAATTCTTGCTGGTGTCCTTAGTCAGGTTGGTGTAAGTCACTACTGTCCGTTTTACACCATTACATACTAATGCTGGTCTGATATTTCAAATGAATAGTTGCAAAACGTTACGATTTTCTACTTTGTTTCTCGGCTGTTGTTAAAATTCTCAGTTTTCACGCAATATAGTTGGAAGCAGAAATTCAACATGCACCAAAGGACCTTGAAATATTTCAATCACTTTCCCTTATACCACCATTTTGCCAACTACACCTTTTAAAAACTGAATAGTCTATTGAAGACTTGTTTTTGTGTTTAGTGGTAATTACCAAATAGTGTGTTGGTACATCAACTTTAACTTTGAAGGTAGGATGAACACTACCCAAATGCACGACGAGCCGTCTATTGACTCACCGACCCTCAGCAAAAGTGTTTTCCGCACGACGCACGTAGCAGGAGAATTTCAGTGTTATTGGCTGAATATCATTTAACCTGACGGCAGTCTATGTGAATAACCGTCGGATTCACTAACAGTTTGTCCACAAGCAAAATTTTCAAAAATAGAAGCTTTATTTACAAACAAACGCAATATATAGGATTTTACTCTACTCCGTCATGATACCTCAATGAGCTATTAAAATTTATATAACAAAATAACATATTCAAGTGACGCTATATAAAAATTTCCACAAACAGTACAACAGCATATGCTCAATATGTGTCGTCAGGTCGCAGTATGAGCAAAATATTTTACACCAAGTTTACCCCCTATGTGATGCTATCTTCTCGTAGTATGTTAACAATAGTTTTCCATCCAAAACAATCAACAACTCAACTTTCCGGTGAAGAAACCTTATTTGTCAACTAGGCGATAACGATGAACACACTCGTGTTAAAATGTTGCAGAATAATATAGTTGAAGAACCAAATAACGTGTAAAAATACTCCAAGTTGTCGAATGATGGTGTCATTAAATTTGGAATATCTTGAAAGAACATCTTATAGCAAACAGGTTGTAAGAAGGTAAGTGGTGATTAGCGTTGTTATTCCCAGAAGACAATCAAGAACGTAGTTGATGAAATTACGTGAGCGGAAGTTCAGGTACTTTTATTTGTGTACTATGTTGACTTCGTCCACTTTGCTTTACGTCAAACAATTGGCTATTTGTGGCAGACAACACCTAGTTTCTGTACAGATTTTTCCAGTCTACTGTGATGTTCATCCACAAGAAAGTTACTTTGTTGCACAGCTAGCAGACGTTGTTTTACTTAAGGCAACTGTCAAATAAATACATTTTCAATTGAATGAAAAGGTCTTCATATCAGATCAACGGCAACCGTTAGAAGCTACAGTATTCCAAGGTCTTACAGTCAACGTTCATGCAGTTATAGTGTGCATCTCACTACGTGGCGCGTTGCTCGAATGGTAACAGGAATTATGGTAGTTTCTTTGCTAGGTTCTGCTGGATAACAGATTATTGTTTTTTATAGAGTAGATCGATGTAGTAGACATTCCATACGATCGAATCAAAGCGGTCGGCGATAGTAGCCGGAAGCTTGTGACTGAAGATTTTCTGTATTTTTCAAATGGTGACTCATGCTTATTGAACATTTTTAAAGTGTAGAATGTATCCTTTGCAAGTGTGGTAATTCTCTTAAATGAAGCCATCTTTGTAGGACACCTGATTGTTCTCGTAATAACGTCATTTTACTGAGCGGGTGGTTACGCATTTGCAGTTTGCTTGGTGGTACAATGAAGAATTTGTTTTGTTACGCTCCATTTTATAGGTTCATGAAATAACACAATTAACTACAAGTCGATTACGAGTTCAGAAAAGCGGTCTGATATCTTTTTCGTCATTCAGATATAAGTGCACTCGTACGCTGTCATCTGGTCTGCTCAGACTATTGATGCAGACGCCTCTGTATAATTTCATACCAACGTTAGCTTTTTTGCTAATTTTTTCCCGGGGAATAAACGTTTCTATAATTCTCAGACTTCTATGTCACACCTATATTCAGAGTTTTGCTCTCCGATTACGCCCTTTGTTTTGAAAACAAACTGCTGACAGGCTGCTGTCGCGATAATCTGAAGTTTTATATGAAGCAAAAATGTGATTATACGGAAATATGCCTTTCGAGTTACAAGAATTCGAGTCAACTTCTATGTGATTACAGTATACGAGTGTGGTCAGCTGCCGGTCAATACACCTGTGAGCAGATAACGCAAAATTATGCAGCCCAATCTCAGATGGCTAGATATTTCCTTCTTCGCTCAGTTGCCCTTTTATTTATGGTCTTTTTCTGTTCTCCTCTGAGCGTCACCAATCATTCTGACTAAAATCAATCATTGCAGGCGTTACGTTTGGGGCATGTCAGACCCCGAAGATTAGCCATGCACGAGTGTTAGTCACAATACTTCATGAAGCGACATTCTGCAGTCAAACAGTTTGTATTTAAGTGGGTACACACAAGTATACATTGCACATAACTGGGGAAACGTTCATGATATCACCTAAAACAAATTGTGCAATTCTGAGCTGACCCACTGTTTCATCGCTGAGCTAACCAGTTTGTTTGAGTTTAAATAATGTATTACAATAAAGCATTTCTACTTATTTATTAAAGAAAATGCGACGGTGTACACATACAGTGAGAAATTGTTTCATGAACTCCTTTCGGCAGTAAACTTTTACACGAGAATATGATAATTAAAAGCATATAATGTTTTGACGAACAACATGTTTGAATGTGCAACAGAAATACATAAACCGCCATTGGTCTGTTTTATTTTCAGAAGAAACCACAATAACATGTAAGAAAAGTGTAAAACTTGACAAATAATTTTCAGAACGGATCGATATATCCTTAAAAATTAATCAGGGATATATATCCAACTGAAATAAAAGTCAGTATAGAACAAGTACAATAATCCAGGACTCACAGTTTCATCGCAACCATTACTTCCGACATGCACACTCAACCTAATAAACCACCATATGATGCGTTTGGAACGTGGAACCGAGAAAACAGTAATAACCATCGTATTCCATGGATGTTTGTTACCAACACTTTAGAAATCTCTAATCCATAGCTAATAAGTGACAGCAACATTACTAAGACAAGCAATTCAGATGTCATTTTTCATTTCACCGAAGTGTCAATTCAGTTAGTACAAAATGAAGTCGGTCACCAACTTCCTACTTTACTGTATACACCGTGATTTTTGTGAGCTGACATGTGGTTTAGTTATGTGATGACTAGGTGCAAATGTACATGTTTGAGATTGGTTGATGATTGGTTGATAATTTAGCAGAGAATTATAACATACAATTCGGATATTTATATTTCGCTCTTGTTTTCTTAAGCAGGTTTTGACGTACTTGTTGACGGTAAGCACCCATGTGACAAAGGATAAATTTACAATAATTCGTGGTTAAGCTGAAACAATACACATAAAATTTTCAATTAGCTACTTATTTCTACATTTTCTATCTCTAAGTTCGCAAAAAAAACTTTGGTAATTATTTTTGAAGAACGTGATCTTTTGTAATAATCAAGTAGTGCCCACAGCTGAAAGCCAGTTTTTTTACAAGCATTGTGCTAACGGAAAGGTGGACAAAAATGGCCTCAATACAATGTCAATGTGTATAATTCGTGAGTAATACTGACAAAAGCAAATCTTTTGTTCTTGATAACATCATTATCTCAAATGTAAACATTATGAATCTGCCAGAAAGGGGGATAAATATGTTACCTGTTGTTCCACATCTCATTGATGACATCGTGTTATGAAGGAAATACACTGTCCCTATCATATTCTTTTGCCTCAAAATTAAGTAGGCAACTTTTGTTGACCGCAATTGATTTCTGATTTGAACAAATAGTCAACTAAAATGAATTATCTCCATGACAGTTCAAAAGTTCTCACACAGACACGTGCATATCTTTTGTATAGTGCGCAGCAGTCACACATGTTCTGGACAACATGACGTAGTTCTGCCAAATGTACTGATATAAAACAGGCTTGCATGAGTTGTTCCTATGGTTCAGTTGTTTGAGGTTGGACATATTTCAGATGTTGAAATCATTCATTCTGTTAAAAATTTAGCTGATTAATTAAAGTGTTCAAGGTATAAGAAATATAGGAATTAAACTTTACTCACATTGTATTTTAGAACTTACATGCTGAGCAATTCTTGCATGAAATCAAAGCCCACAAACATCCATAGGTTTGGGTTTAAACGCTGTTAAACATGGTCAACTGTGGTTTCCCGGCCACGACCAGTAAATAATTCAGTGATCGTTCTTATGAGCACTAACATGCACCTCACATTAGATTAGGCACGCCGAGCTTATCATATCTAGCGTTATAAACATACTTGCTCTTGAGAAATATTCAAATTACTCAAGATATCTCAATGTTCGGCTGAAAAGTTCAGCCGATCGTGAAGGCTGCGACCAAGCTTGCGAGCTTTATAAAGTTATATCGACCAAATCCTCTCGGTGCCTGGATGTGATGTCGGTATTGGTTTGCGAAATGATATCCTTGCAAAAACCAGGTAATCACTTCATCATGGCTGGAAAACTACATTTTCAAATAGAATATCACAATATTGGAGCTGAGTTTTTCGTCAACCTCTATTGCTTAGCTTACAACCGTTTCGTCATTAGGCTAGGTAAAATCTTAATTGCAACATCGCGCGAGGCAAGTTAATCGTTCATTTGGAGTCCTATTAGTTAGTGTTAATCAAAGTTCAAGGGCTAATAACGGGCGATATCCGAGGTGACAATAGTTTAGAGGATGAACACGTACAGACTGATCGCTGAAACTGAAACATATGTGCGCGTTTGACTGTTCATTTATTTTTTCAGTTGGATGGGATTCACATTTAAAGCAGCTTTCGCAGTCAGATACACTTTCCAGCCAAGCTGTTTCCAAGAGGCACTGGACTCGAGTTTTGATCTCAAAAGAGCTCGTCATTAGTGCGCATCCTCTCTACCGAAGGGACGAACTCTGGTCATGCTTTTGTGATGCAACCGTGTTCACCGCTTCGCCATTCACCCCACATTAGGCACGACCGAATTATCATATGTGAACGTTCAACCATTTTTGCTTGAGGACAGTGATCAGGTTGCGTGGCCGGAGTTCTAATCCCGGCTATACACCACTGAAGAGTGTTAAAATGAGCGAAACTCAAGCCTAACACTTCACTTCGAAGGAGATTGGCTGGAAATT
Source organism: Paragonimus skrjabini miyazakii (assembly GCA_014338405.1). Classification (NCBI taxonomy): domain Eukaryota; kingdom Metazoa; phylum Platyhelminthes; class Trematoda; order Plagiorchiida; family Troglotrematidae; genus Paragonimus; species Paragonimus skrjabini miyazakii. The sequence continues at coordinate 220,893 of JTDE01000138.1, forward strand.
GTAGCTGAATGCGAGGGCTATTTTCAAATTTGATTGGTGTCCAACGAAAATATTAACTAGATACTCGATTACACACCAGTTCAACTATTTTATTTGCTAGTACCCGTTGATCATAACGCTTGAACTCTACTCAATGACATAAATTACATGGAGAAATCCAAAACGAACGTTCAGATACATACAAAAACGATGGCATGTAACCTGAAGATGTAAGGTTTACTAGCTGTCCTGTCGGCTCAGAGAACAAACTACCATTAGCATCCTAAACATCCGAGACAACAAACGCGTTCAACTATCACAATGCTGTATCGATATCGTATAACAGATTATGCACGACTTTATATTTCTTTGGAGATAAGATCTATGCCATAACTTTTACCGCTCTAATATATATATATATATCCGTTCCCATGACATTTAGCTAAATTCAGTTGTTTGTCAATCTTTTACCGTTTTCGGTTTCTTGTACTATTGACTGATAAATTGCATTCATTCCCGAAAGGGTTCAAAAACACATTGTATTTTAAATAACAATTTTGATTCATTTGTGCAAAAATTATTTTACTGAATTGCATTCTTCAACGTACGCATGAATGTCTTTTGGAAATTTGTACCGCTAGGTTCACGGTATGCATGGCGAAGAAAAAGTGAGTGGTATTTCATTATCTAAAGTCGAGTTTGCTTATACCCTGCGTTAAGCCAGTTCCCACTTACACTCACTTTTAGTGTGGTAGACTAAGTGAGCTTAGACGACATCTGATAGGGAAATTATGGCCTCCGGCTGGATGTGTAACAGTCACGGCAACTGCATTGGATTACACATGTGGTCTGTAAGCTGAGTCAAAAGACCAAAGTTTGAGTACATTTCATGCACAAGCTTTTCCAAACGAAGCTTATTTTGCTATAAGAATGTTTCTAAATGAGACATTGGGACGGGTGGGTAACCGAGTCCAAATCTAAGAGTTCTGAGCTTCTGGCGTGCCTTCGTGGCTCAGCTGGCGGAGCGCTTTGCCGCAGTGAGGCATGGAGTTTCTGTCGCTGGTTCAAATCCAGCCGAAGGCCTGACTTTCTACAACTGGGTCTCTTCTAAACTCATAAATCTATCAAACAACTTGTTAGTAATAAAAATATATGCTACGTATTATCATATGGATATATAAATTTCCACCGTTTGGCCAACAATTGACGACACAAATGACCATTGTTGCACTACGTGGGTTACTGCTTTCGAAACTATGCTTCTTCATCGAAGTTTGTGTTAAAAATCCGCTGCCAATGTTCTAATTTGAACATTCTGTGTTGAATATAGGTGGGCCAATCTACAACGGTGAGCAGCTTAATTTTCGAATTAACTCAAATTTACTTGTTCGCAAGAACACATTATTTGCGCGGGTTACGGTCCATGTCTGGTACTATTGATTGTGGCTTGGATTGAGACTCAAGTTTATTCGAAATAGTTTAATAGTTCAGATGCCACACAACGAAAATCAGCAAAATACTAAAGAAACTTTTGTTGAATTACATTCAAACCCAACAGTACAACGTCGGTCAAACAGTGAGTTTTACCCCAAAATGGATCGAAAATCACCGTTTAAACCTAATTTACTTAGCCGCAATGAAATCGCACCCTGATATAAAATATGATTTTTAAATAGAGGCATAAAAATTGCTGAGGTATAAAAATTAGTGACTGGTTCAAATTTTTTGTCCTTTCTAAAGAGTTCATAACATGACATAGTGCAAAGAAAATCCGTCACAAACCTAGAGTGACACACAACGCTAAGCAATAAATTTCCAAGTGATATGCATAAAATTTAGAATCAAGACCTTATTAAAAACCATCATATCCTAATAATGTGCCTCAACATTATTCTGATGAGAATCATATATGTGTATACCGCCGATGGTTGTCTAAGTTGGAAACAGACCACGTTGAACCAAATCCAGAATTTTCATTGAACCAACATGTGGTTGAATGGAATGCTTCAAACATGTGTTGCCAAATAAAACAAAGCTATCGCCATGTACTGTCACACTACCTAGTGGAATTAGCAATCCAACCATCAGGATCACGGTGTACGACTAGCCAAATACTCTGAATGACATACGCTTGCATTGATACTATTTACCGTCCGCCGTGAGTGTGGTCCACTCACGATCCACTGGCTTATTTGACACCTGCCAATGTCCGCAGCGTAAATCAGATATTGTGAACAACTTCGTCCGTCACGACTTAATGGAAATCTCACAGATGAACTGTACTGACAAATTGTGTGTTGTGCCACCGTGTTCAGCCTCTCAGATTCCGGGCGGAAGTTATGTTTCATATTGGATTTCTTCATCAAGAGGATGGGCAAATTGTGGGTGACTGTCACATTTCTCGATATGGCGTTCACATGGCATATCCTGTATCTGTATTTACACGTTATTTTCAAGATGAACTGACGTTATGTGGAGTCTGTGCAGTCAGAATGTGTCTAGTGTTGGTATTTCATGTGCAGTCTGGTTGAAGCTGTCTTATTGCCCATTATCTATAGTGAATGAGCACGTAGTATCCTCTTATCGATTAGATTGGGAAAGCAGCCCCCATTAAAACGACGGTTTCTTCCATACTACTAGTGTTAACTTACTTCCAAGGATATGTAATTGTGATGGGTTACTTTCATGTGAATGGTGGTTTGACGCGTGGTTCTGGACAGAGATCATGTTTCATGTAAGAGAGTGTACGGCGGGTCACAGGGATTTATGGAAATGATTTTGTAAATTATCATGATGTATGTTCCCTTCAGCGTATTAGGCAAGAGGTGGAGACTTCACTATGTCCCCAAATGCATTGACGTCGTTTGCCTAATTAAACTGATTACTTAGCCTTCAAATATTCAGTGAACTCTCCTTGTGTACTATTCGGTTGTCGGGGATTTAGTGGATTTCAATTTGTAAATCAACACATTTGATCGCAGCTGCCGCAATCCTGCAAACTTTCCAGTCGATCCCTTTTGAAAAGAAGCACTAGACTCGAGTTTACCTCTCATTAGACCTCGTCAGTAGGGCATATCCCTGCCACTGCCGTGACTAGAACCACGGCCACTTTTTCATGAGGCATTCATGAGGTCGCGAATTTTATACTGCGTGAATGCCTGTTCCATAACCGAACTGTCCATAATCGCGTTCCGTGGACTTACATGTGCACAACCCAACTTTCAAGTATAGTGTAACGGACGAACGGTTGAAACATTTTCGTTTATTGACTGCTCATTTGCGGTAAAGAAATTATTACAGCATCATGAAACTGAGTGAGTTAATACTGTTTGTATTTTACTCCGGACAAATACAGTGAAGTTAAACGCAACGAACAGTAAGCTCAGTTTATAGTAGGGGATATATTCACAACACGTTTAATTAAAAAATTTTGAACATAATGATAGCCATTGGTTGGCCTATTGATGAATAAATGTGTTTATGAATTCCTTCGCAGATATAATGCCTATCATTGAAGGTAATTAAGCCCCATATAAACAGGTTACCTTAGTATTACGTAGTAAGTAAAATCGCAACAAATTACAGCATTGTATAGAGCCATAACGTGGATTTGGGCTTATCTGAATGTGTGATACGTCATAGCACTGTGATTGTCTAGTTGTTATTACTTACCGGTGTTGTGCACCTTCGCTCAGCATTGTCAGCATTTCATTTCTCGTTTCGTTATCCAGCAATAGCGCAACAGTTTGACTCAGTCGCATCAGTATTTACACCTATACAGTAAAGCATTTTCGTTAGTTTAACAACAATAGTAAAATAAAATATTACCATGTTTCCATCATGAAGATCGAGATGATTATAACAGTTCATTAACATATTATGAAAAGTACTTTCTGAATCGTGCTTTTACGGTGAACTTGTTGGTCTCAACTGAATGTCAAGAAGAACAAAGTTACAAGTAAATTTATAAACCACGACATTTACAAACATGATATGGTATGTCATCGCATACGCCCAATCAACTGAATAATGTTTATCTTCTAGGCGTAAAAAAACTACCAGATGGTAAGCATATTGAACACAAGCAATTTAGGTTAGACATTTACTGATAATAAAACCACTCGTGTCCATCTCGTACAATTAAAAATTAGTGATAACTTATTTATTCACACATACTACAATATATACCATTTTTAAATAACTAGGTACTCAGTAAATATATTTGTTAACCAATCAGAAGTTTACTGAAACCAATGTGTCTTTCACTCATAGATAGATTCTACGTGTTACAGACATATATATGAATGCCTGACGCAGTTGCAGTTTATAAAACGAAAGGAAATCGAGCGAAATAGTTGTTCTTGCAGTAATATAACTGCACAATGTTATCAGGAGTGGCCGCCTACCAAGTTTATCTTCTGGGCATCGGTGTATGTTGGCGCTTTATGCAAACATCGTATTTCGTAGTTAAGACAAGAATAACAAAACTAGATAATGTGTAGGCAATGCGTGTTCGCGAATCTGTGCTTCAAACGTTTAGTCATCACAGAAAAAGCATGACGCACGACTGTCGTACGGTTCCTGAATTTTAACCAAGTCACTCGATGTAACGGTTGTTTCATATATATATAGTTTTGGTCTGGAAGCATTAGTAACACATACAGTAAACTTCACAAAGTTCGGATGCTTCACGACTTCATTCTCAAATACGACTAATCTAATCGTTTACGTTAATTCAACACGGACTAATTTCTATGGTAAAGGTTCGGTTGAACACACCGACCATTATTGGCGCACTTTTGCTACATTTTTCGTCTTTCTATGACTTATGTTGGCTACAATTCGGAAACTAGTCTTTATAAAATTGGCTATTGATAACAAAGACAGTCCTTCATGCCTGATTGCAAGGCTTAAGGTACACGAGGCTATTCCTTCAAAATGCTTTTCGACCTGTTGTAAAACGCGATACGGCAACTGTGTTCATTAAAATGATGATGAGGTACTACTTTCGTCCACAATGGGACAATCTGAAACTTATTTTTGCAAGCTTTACGTTGCAGACTTATTCACGATAGTTGCGCACACGTTTATGGAGTTTAGACACATAACCAACCCAACTAACACAATCCGTTCAAAATTAGTTGAGATTTGACGTCACTGATGGTATAGTTTGCCGACAACACAGCGGGCCTTGAAATCAAGTTGGCTCCCTTGATCTGAACGTGTATGCCTGTTGGTACATTTCTGAAAGTCGACGTTAATAAACCGCAATATGAAGTATTTTACAATGAATTCAATATCACAATATTTTCAATAATCATTCCACATCTCCTCACTCCGAACCGGACTACAAATTTCTGGGTTATAGTCGTTAACAACTTGTTCGCCACACTGATCCATCAAACTGCAATCCCGCACATTTTGTGAGTGTTCCTGTCAGCGTTAATAACGAATCCTTTTGCCTAATCGAACGGAGTTATGTTTTGACAATTGCAACTGCGAAGGAAAATGACAAAGAACTTTATACAACATCCACTCTGTGGGTTACTTATTTACGGGTGCTAGTGAGTAGTATGGGTTTACTGATTAGTTAACTATGCATTAGCTAATATCTGTGAGACACTCATGAACTTACTCTGTTCACGTGAACATGCATCGATGATTACCAGGCCGTCAATCCACCCAGTAAACAGCCCAGATCATGTGACACACAGATATTCATTTGTTTTGAGGTTTATGCACACATCTGGAACTCATCGCTGAGTTCACTGAAAGCAAGGAGGAGACCATTCGACACAATAATCGGGGTTAAGGAAGCCCAACATTCAACATGCTCATTTATCCATAACATTTTTCAGTGAAGTTTGCTCGTAATCCTCTCATATCAGACGGACAGAAACTGTAAGCATGAAGTTGATCGGACCTGAACTATCCGCATACATTTTGTTAAAGACACTTATACAACAAATATTCAGGATCCTCGGGATCGTGTTACTTTCGATAAAATGTTTGTCATAATGTGGAGCATGAAATCTTGTCTTGTCTGTGGGGATGGTCAGAACAATTCATAAATAGGTATGGCGACCTATTCGTCGTATGGGTGCTACACGGTATGAATATGCGCATATTTCAATCACGATATAATTTTTCCGTTGACCTCGTGCTTTCCTCTCGAAAAATAGAATCCGCGTTAAAATGCGTATAAGATAAATGTATAACACAACAAAACTTATAATTAGTAAAATGTTTTGATTGGTTCCCCATTATGATATCACAGATTTGAACAATTATACTAAAAGTGAGAAAATATGTTGTAACGAGCAAAACAGCAGTCAAGCTAATTTTGAACACTTCATTACCCGTGTACTTTTTGCGTAGTTTGAAATTATTAACGGTTTCTCGTGCAATTATCTCTTACAAAGTGATTATTTTGAAAACATTTTAAAATAATCTATGTGTTCACGTTGTATGAAGCTGTTGAAGTCAAAACATATGTGAAGAACAGTTGGGATTCATAGTTCTCCAATCCTGACAGTGATGACATAACACAAGGTTGCAAGATAAATATTGTTGAATCCGTCCGAAATGATTACGTTTTCTCATTGAGTTAGCTGTTTTTTTAAGAACCCGCCACTGTTTACAGGGCAGCTTTTTGAACATGTTTTTAGAATGCCATAACAGTGTGAAGAACTGTCAATAGTGAAATTGAACTTGTGTGCGTTACTGAACAATATGCAATTACATAATACTTCTCTTTTGCCTCAATGGTGAACCAACGGAGACTTCAGTTAAACAAAGTGACCAAGATAGTGGATCTGTGTGGTACGCTCAACGAATTCAATAAAACAAGAGAAGGTTGGGGCGGTTCTTGGTTTCAGAATACTTTTCATCAGTATGTGACTATAGGTATTCACGTTATGGATTTCCGAGGCAGACTTCAAATGCTCGCACACGACCAATCTTCACCGTTTGTTTCAGCCACAGAGTCATGATTGGGTGAACACAGAAAAAATGCAATTGTTGAGAACAACTTCAATTTGCTCTAACGGTCTCAACAAACCAACTATGGAAGATGTCACAGTAGGCAGTTCAATGTATTGAACAGTTGACTGCACTGAAGCGAAGAATTTTCCGAGGCTAAGAAGAGCAATTTACAATGTAATCTACTTCATACGTTACATCATCAAGAGAGGGATGGTTTGTTAGTTTTACTTCCAGCATGTTAATAATATTGCGATTGTCAAGGGAAACAGGTTGGAGTAAACAAAATAGAAAGAAATTCTCAACACGGCTTTCAAAGCGTGCTGGAGATGTACATCAGTCAATAGCAAACACGAGCTGGCTGATTGCAATGTACGGTAGTTTAGCGTACCTAACATTTACTACATGGAGTCTGGTAGTTAAATTATATGGCTTGGTATTCAGAATGTACGTTTCATGCCAGCGTTTGTGAGTATCTACCGATCTGACTGTTCAAACTAACTCCTGCAGATTATCTTAGCTGAGACAAACGAAGAGCGCGAAGTGTTTATGTAATCAGTCCGTTTGATTTGCCACTGTGAGTTCCGATAGTTTCCCCGATACATAATGGAGCATACTTTTTAATACCTCAACACGCTGATGTAAAGCACAATGAGCCAGTGTTTGGTTTTTATACGCTGTTAATTAACTGGCGAGTAACCCAATTCGCGCAGCATGCTTGGTTAAATAGAAACCATTTAAAAATCTCAGTCGGTTCAGCCGTGACCACACAATTGGACAGTGTGTTTCAGTATGGACAGACTGTAACCATCAGGCAGTTCTGTTATTATCCCGTGGACTTTCATCCATGTTCGGCAGATGTACCAGTGGAGTGAAGTATTTTGTAGGACATAAATAGGTTTTCCGTACAGTGCCTGTAATTCATTCGGAATCAATTCAAGTTAGCTGGACTGTTTCTTTATGATGATAAACATGACAAGACTTTAAGTTCTATTCCGGGTATGGGCGAATTACGCAAGCTAGCATAACGGGTGGAACATAGTTCTAAGAGAGTCAGCATCATTTGTTTTTTCTTAAGCGCAGTGCGAAAATTTGTGGACATACTCAGACTGCCTGAAACTATTGTCTGTAGGTCTCGTACGCATACTGGCACGAGTAATTCTATGTCGTCAAAGTGATGAATTACGGGCCTGTAACTCTAGGTGTATAAGTGTTTGATGTATGTACTATGCAAAAATCGAAAGGCATTAACATTGATATTCTTAATGCCAGTTCCTCCAAGGGATTACTGAATACTGTATCAAGATGATATCATGTGCCTACGTACTTACTTTTGAGACACTAATAGGTTACATATTATAAATTCAATTTCAGGACATAATAAGTGTGCTGAAGGTAAACATAAATTTTGGCTTTGAACTTACAAAATTGCTCAAAATTATTTTCGTATGGTGATGTGTTAAAAATGTGTTTGATTTTACAAAGATAAATAAGTGACGCACACAAGACGATAAAAACCCAGATAGATTTCGCCTACGATGTGTAAAGCTTGAAAATGTCGATGTCGTTATGTTCTAGACATCATGTTCTGGACCATTCGGATTCTCTCCACGAAAATCTTAAGCCCTAAGATATGCCAACATAGTGTCATAAGAATAACACCAGGTGAGCGGATGATTGGGTCAAATTGAATTGTCGTCTTAATCTGATGGACTGTGTGGGTGGCGTCTTTTTTAACTAAGATATTCTGAAGTGTAATGGGTTTGTATTCTTTGATGAGTTAACATTATTTTACGTCAGCCCGGAAACATAGTACTTCTCGTCAAGTCTGTAATTATGAATAGCAGTACAATGTAATACGCAACATCCAGTTCACATGCATGTTGCTTCAATTCAACAATAAAAATGGAGATAAATTTTGATTTTGAAATAAACTATCAAATATTTTGTTTGCATAATACTCCGACTGCTTGGAATAGAAGTTTGCAATTTCAAAAGTGTATAATCTTTTTATTTTTGAATCAACAACGTTAAGAATTCAACTGCGATTACTTGTTCGATTTACTATATATGACCGGAATCAATTCAAGGTTTTCTCTTGTGGAAACTGGGTAAGCGAATCATTACCAGAGTTCGTTTTCACTGTCGCAGATTCCCTCAGACGTGTTAGTCACAATTCAACTTGAATGGTGTTCCATCATTCTCCAGTTAATTTCGGGTGATGTGTAATCAAAACAATGCATCACCACTCCGTCTTTTGTCTACTGAATCCAAGTATCCAAAAATAAACGCTGGATACGAAATCGGGTTTTAGATGAGCGGCTACATTGAACCAAACTAAGTTCAACATGACAAGGAAGGAAGAATGTTGTATCATCTGAAGTACTTGTATACATTAATTGACGTGCTGTAAGTGAAGACAGTCGGGAATTTGCAATAACGTTAAATCTTATAGCATATATTGCCTCCTCTACAATTGATTTATAGGCAAGATATGCACGGGTGACAAAGTTATAAATATGTTTCCACAAAGAAAATTTATTTTTGTTGACAACTGAAGTAGATGAATAAGATACTGTGCCTTCAGTGCACTGATTGGTAATCATCCTTTATCTCAAAGGCTAGATAAAATACCAGCCTTTTAATATCTTCTTTTGTTCAGATTGAAGCCTGCTTCAACCGTAATTAAATAAATGTTCGAACGGACAAGGGCTTTAAAAAATACGTGATCATATAACAGGCGGTCTGGAATACACCCATATGAGATTGCTTGGGATAATTATTTTTCTGAACGTAAATTTTTATCAGTAACCTAAAAATGGCATTTATTTTTGTTGCGCTATTTACGATAGTTGATATCATTTGTTAACAACCATCAAACAATTTTAGACATCAGTGGAAAAATCAAGGGTATGACTGAAACTTTGAAATAAAGCTAGCTTCCGCGCTTATACATGATGTCTATTTGGTGTTTTTTATTGTACTCTTATTTACAAATCGGTTGCAACAAACGCCAACAATTTTTATTGACGGTCAGGAGAACAATGCATTATTTGCTTACACTCTATTAAGACACGCCTAATGTCATCGCCACCGTATATTAATATATTTAGCATCCTTGAAGTTAAAAACGTTTAGTCTTGTTTCATAGTGGTGAGTCTTAAAATGATATGAATACCGGAGACATTAGTAACACCATGTAGAATGGTAAGAAAACGTATCTCACCGGGTTATATGTGAATGAAGTTAGGTGGGATAGAGTCCGAGTGAATTCACCGATAGTGAGTGTCGGTATAATACACCGACGTGACATAGTGTTCACCGGTCGCGAATACACGTGTGTCCCGACTACTCGTTACAATTAATTTCAGAAAAGTATACGGGAATGACGTAATGTAAAGAAAATTAAATGTGGACTGACGATTTCAATTAGGTAACATTATTTCATGTGTTTTGTAGTTTTGAAACCTGATGTTTCATCTCACAATGAGAAGAGTGTTTGAAAAAGGAGACGAAATTTAAACGGAACTATCAATATACTATTTCTATCATTAGAAAGCGTAATGTCCTTCGATGACCTGAACTGTACGCTTTCAATGATGACAAAAAATTTTGAACTACTCAGACAGTCTGGTGTTATGTTATAAACTGACTGACCAACCGATTGCGGAACGTCATCATATGCTTAGAAAATTATAACAGTTCCGTATCACTATTGGTTTGGAGTTTCATGAAGTTTTGTTCAGCTGATAGCTAGCAATCAGAAGCAAGATATTTTGTGCTCACTGTTCGACTTAGTGAAATCCAAACATTCTTGTAAAAATTACTATAATTTGCAGGTCATGGGTTTACCACAGTCTCGCGCAGGAGCCAAAATGTTATTCACATTTTTTATAGTAAACTAATTCAACTATTGTGTTCGACCTTCGAGAACGAGCTGTGAATGTAAATTTCCAGTTTCAAACACGTTTTGCGTACTAGGAATTGTGAGTCCCGAAGCTAGTAGACGTGATGAATTCTTTTAATCAGTTGGATTCACCAAAGTTTTTGTTGTTTTGTTTCCTTTATTTTAGTTTTTTGGGAAATATTCTTTACGGACTGACTCATGAGATGGAGTGTTTTCTGGCAAAGCTTGTCTGAAATAGTTTGTAGTCTAGTTTTTAACTTTACCGCTACCAACGTTTTCAGATAATATTTGAACATTCTTTTAAATGTCGATCAAGTTTCCTGTACGAATAACTGACCCTGTTGCACTGTGGTCAGATGGAAGCAACCAACGGCCTACCAGTGATCTGGTGTGCAAAAAACACGTTTATCATAAAAAGCAACAAATTACTACTACATTTTGGTCTGGACGGGAAGTGTAACGGAATGATGCATCAATAGAGCAGAACATGTGACAAATCACATTCATGGGAACTACTGTAAAGTAAATCGAACCGGAAGAGGTAGAAGTGATACACTTTAGTCAACAACGCTAGTGCACCTGTTATGTTTTCGATAAGCAATAGCCCAGAGATAGTTGGTCGGAATCCCACACTAGTACGTTTGTGGTAAATACTATGCATACTATAAAATAAAGTGAGTCTTAGGTATTCAGCAAGTGAGGTGACGAGTGCCAAGCTTGAAGTACCGCAAAGAACGGTAAGTCTGCTTAGATGTGGATCACGTCACCTGCACAGACCACTGGTGAAGTATGACTTTCGGCAACAAAAGTAACGAATCAAATCGTCTGAATGGATTACACAGTTATTTGTCTAAATTTAGTGGAATCTCAATGCTGGCGGTGAAAATCTTGTAAATCCTGCGGAATGCTTATTCATACGACAAATGTTCAGTGTCGGTAATTCTAATCATTGAATCAGCATTTTCTTCAACTGTTATCATTTCCGAACGCATGCCTCAGTGCGCGTGTACCAATTCAGTAGAAAAGCTACGGTACGCATAGAGTCTACTGGGGGGAATTATTTGGAAATGGGTGACCCAACTGGTCCAGCAGAACGGCCACCATTGACCTGTACTAGTGTTATGACCGCAAAAGACGCTTGGCCTGCAAAATCGCTTATTGCGCGAACTCCCGTATACGTCATGCTAAACATGGGGCCACAAACGCGTACACTCATTTGCACGGCCGATTTGCATTCACATACACACACTGCCTGTTATACTACACTAGTACTACTGCTGATTCTGTATGAACGATTATAACGACAGGCACGCAGTGGCAAATAAACTGGCCAGCAAATCTGTCAGATTGGACAATGGTACGTTGAGTGGAACCTGAAAATGTTACTATTATTCAACATTAACTTTAGTTGAAATTCTAAATACGAGGGCACTGCATAGTTTTAAGCGCAATTTGGCCATCTGACTACGTTGCGGTGGAATTTTAAGTATCACTTTGTTCAAAATTGAACTTTGAGGATTTTACGGTTATCTTGCTTGTATTAAATTTTTACAAGTGGTATCCCTCCCCCCACACAAACTATAAAGATAAATTCCAAGGCCATTACAAACATTTGAATAAAAAAATAAACGATGTTTCAGATGTAGAGCAAAATATACGCTATATTTGAGTAAAATATCGTTTTTCTCGCCCATGACTTTGTATTGTAGCACTCAAGATAAACATTTCCATAAGTAAGATTTTACAGATTGATAGTTGACTTTGAAGGCGTGTTTAGCGTAACAATCTAGATAACGTCATTCCACAGCGTTCAACAATTCCCTCATTTCAGTATATTACAGTGATTAAAAATGGCTGCATTAAAACACTACCCCAGACTAAGCTACATTCTCTTCACTGATAATGTCCATTAATAATATGGTTCTTTATTCTCAGTCATTTTACTCTGGATATCCACTGCACACTAACTGAAAATCCTCACACAGATGACTCACTGAACAGAAGGGGTAGCGACTTGCATAAGTGCTGCTTAGTACAGTGAGCTTAGTTCTAAAAATTGTTTTCCAGCTGGATAATTTTTGGATGCATTTTCAACACGAACCTAAAGGTAACACTATACATCTTGTTAGGGTATCAGTGAAAAGAAACACTTGTGTGTATTTAGTAACAACTTATAACCCGTCGACATTTGTTAAGATAAGCAGGATACATTCCTGACATAAGATCAGGCTAAGTAAAATTACAACATAATTCACCTTGAAGATGAAAACTGGGGTCTATCATATAAAAAGCTACCAGAAACCGGAGGAAACAATTTTTAGAAGAGTGGCAGAAAGCTCCACATCTCGATGGTTAGTTCACTCTTCTTAAACAAACCATTTTCAGCCTACCAAATATATGACGTTATAATGTACAAATCAAAAGTAAACGTTAGCAGCAAAAAATGTTTACAACTGTCAAAGTCTAACACATACTGTGTCACTGACTCGAGCAAGTACGCAATCCAAATGGGTTACAATATGCAGGTAAGAAACGTGTACGGTGCAAAACATCTGAGACTGTGATTTGACGCATAACAATCAGGCGGGTAGAAGGGACATCCACGCAACGACTCTGACAAACATTTGGATAAGCTTAAATGCAAAGATTATAAAGCACCAAACAGAAATCTGTTTACATGTTGATTACAATGTTACTAAATCAAGATAGAGCCTTTCCCTCATTTGAATGGAGACATTAGAATCGACAAATGAACAGAGGATTTAATGCAAATGAAAGTAGACCCAAAAGGAAACTCCACAGTCAATTTTTAAGATGCAACCTACGAACTCAATTAGTTTACACAAAATGTAAAAAGCTCAAGCTTAAAAAAATTGGGAAGAAAATGTTTAGAGTCTCACACGTTAACAGTAAGATCGAAACTTAAACGTTTTATAAAACTTTTACAGGGTGTGTTGGACAGTCGTCTGTAAGACAATTGAAAGTGTTTGTAAAAAAGCAAATCAGTGGTTGTTAAGTAAAGAAGCGACATTTGGTACATTTGTTGAAAATAAGAAATTATTTTTGATAGCAACTAAAGAGAAAAATATTACACATAGTATTTTTCAAGTAACGACCCACCTTGAAGTGATCTGAATGGCTGATTAGGGTGACGTTTTCCGTTGGTTTGTTCGAAATGAATGCATGTTCAAAACACCGTGCAGGAAGATTACGCTAATGGTCAGAAGAAAATCAAACACGAGAATATTTAGACGAAAGACAATCGATGTCGTTAATAAAGTAAACGATATCTCAGTGTTCAAAATGCTTTCAGAAGTTTCAAAATTGAGCTCTGCCAACATTATTTACTAGCCTAATAGACATAGGTTCATACGAAGAGAGTTTGCGATTCCTGCAACACTTCCCTTACACTTAAAATAATCCCAGAATGCTGTAGACCTCCATTAGTGGTGTCAGTAAACACGAGGGAGCGATTACCTGATTGTTCATTCAATGCACAAAGTCTCAGACTAAACATACTTGATCATCATGCGACACAGTGGTTGAGTTCACATTCACTATTTAGACTGGCCAGCAGCACAGGTCAGTTGTTGTACGCATTATTTTTCCGGAATAATTGAAAAAATGCAAACTAAGGTTAAGTTAGGTAGTTTTTCGACACCATATACGACTTTGCAGTAGGTATGCAATCCATGTTTTGCTCTCTGATGACTTATCAGATATGGCCGATTTAATTAATGGTAAGTAAAACCACTGTTTAGTGGAATGATGTTAACAATAAAAAAAAACCATTAAGGTTTAGTTACATTTAATCTGCAGTTAATTTAGTTTGCAAGCTTGCGATTTAGAACGCTGCAAAAAAAGACTTTCGCAGCCAGCTTTCAACGAAACCCGTTGTTATGAAGTCTCGAAAACAGAAGGTTCAACGAACTCTGTCAGACAGCCTTCACATGTCTAACCCGATTATGAGTCAAACATGATAACGGTTTTTTCGACGTAAATATAGCACGAACGGTCTAAAGATGGAAGAAAAAAAAAGAAATCAAGAGTCAGCGTTGTCACTTGATTTGTAAATATCTTACACAATGAATAACAAAGGTATCCTCAATCACATGGCAGCGTGCTACGAGACAAATAGGACTATGTCGATTAACATACATCCGTAGGCAAACGATTAATTGCTTCTGCCTCATTTGCGTGAGTATAATAAATATTACCGGCAAAAGGTAAACAATAGGACAAAAGTATCCACATGAATGCACTAGAACACATTGTTGCTTGAACTAGCCGCGGTTGTTTGATGCAACCTCTAGTTGAAACTACACGGATTATGCACAGCTTTCATCCTGAGGTCAATGAGAAACTACTTCAGTTTGTATGAAGCCGTCTGATGACTACCCTCAAGGAAACTGTCATATGCAGTTAATGGGTTTAATATATGCACAGTCTAACTCGGCCAACTTCATATGGGGATAAAAGTACCAAGAGAATCGTAATCAGATAACACGTACGTATTTTCCGTAAGACTCTTAAGTGCTCATTCATCCTCGTCGTGTTGAATAAGTTTACTGGACCTGCCAACTGGTTCTTAATACTACTCTGCATCTCGTGATTAGGTGTGATGAAATGATTATTGTACATTGTGACAGAGCTCAACATAACCTTTTCTGTAAATATACTAAAATTTTAATGGTTTACATCCAATCGCAGCAAAAGTGGCATGTAAGTTTTACTATCCTTATATTTACCAGTTTTATAATGAATGTTTAGTAATTTTGGAAACCAAGTCTAATCGCTTAACTTGCATCTGAACAGCAAAGCAGTAGGTGACAAAAACTTTAATCAACTGCATAAAGATGGTTATTTTTCAATATCTTTTAAAATGCAAGCTTTAAAATTTCATGAAAACGCTGCGATAACGATAAACTCAGATTAGAGTTAATTGCAAAGAAAGTACTGAGAAGTAAGCGTGTATCAATGCAAGAAGACAGCTGTTCAAATGATTAATGTCCTGTTTTGCAAAGTTGCGTTACCTGAACACTCCTGACCTTATCTCAATTGGGTATTTATTGATACTTCTCGCACGACGCTCATTTTTCATGCACGCAGTACTTCAAGGTTAGTAGTACTTCCAGGTGTTTCCTGGTCTGTTTTGATTACAACAACCCAAAGTGTGACAAATTTTTCATCCAGCCAAGGCAGTTTTATCTTCTTTTTTTTCGAATCCAAACGGTTTTACTGAGTCCTTTCGGGCGATCGATAATACAGAAGCATCTGTCAGTTAGCACTTTCACAAAGGACCACTTTCTTACAATGGCCAATTACATCCAGTAAAACTCTGTCAGAAATGACGCGACTAGAGAGACTATCTATAAAAGTTTATTAGGAGCCATAGTTATCTCATTTTCTTGGTTCAGGTTTTTCTACGGGAAAGACGTGGCGTTTGTTACGATGATTTTGCACCTTAAAAACCGTAATACAGCCTGCTCGAGAAGGGTGATCTGGAGGTTGACCAGAAGGTTTGGGTGGCCTCTCTTTCTGCCGAGGTTACACGAACAATGGGTGCCTTAGTCCCTTAGTTCCATTTCATACCGCGGATATTCTGTTGAAAATATTGCTCGACCTGCACCTTGTTATCTGTAAATCCTTACTACTAAACCACAACGAAGCAAAATAAAGTAGCATAGAATAAAATAATATAAACCAATATTCAGGCTGTCGGTTTGTTGAGGACAACGTGGTATGCACAGAAACCACTCTTGTCGATAGCGAAAACCGTAAATACCTTTACATGTGTATAATGTTTGTTCTATGGAACGACACCAAGATAAAACATTCGTGATGAATGTGTTTTCATCCCAGAATATAGAAGAAAGCCTATGCTTAGATTGCGGTTGTCAGCCTATCTAGTATTCAGGAACCGCATGGCAATTTAATCGGCCAATGTAAGACCCAATCCACTTGACGACGGATAAATGAGACCTGTAGTGGCATTAGTTCGGAGACTGTGTTCGTGTGATTACGTGAGGGCTAGCTGTGTCAGAACTAAGCAGTTCTTATTGCACATCACGGCGTTTTAGATGGTATTTGACGGGGAAAATGAACAATATGAATTACGTGAAAAATGTTTGGTCGACCGTTGTCAGTATAACAAAGCACAACTAATTCAACTGGGTTAATATGCTTAATGTGCAACTCCTGAGCGAACACTATTGGCATACTGGGCAATGACTGGAACATTCATTGTTGGCCTTAGATTCTTCATGCTTACTTATTATCGCACACATTTGTATATCTTAAAGATTGCCCAGATGGTTAACTAACTAGTAGAGATGTGTAACCAAACTTTCGTCATTCTTGTGTTGTTTGACTATTGTTGTTAAGGTCCTCAATGTTGGATTATCTTTGTCCATATGCACAAGCGCCAAAGCACTGAAGATTTTCTGTGGAGAACATAGCGGCGTTGTGCGCAAAAGATTGCACAGAAAACAAACTCATATTACAAAACATAGAAACAGTAGGTGTGATTTTGACCAGTTTCTTTAATCTGTTGATAGGTGACATTCTTCGAGTTTTACTAATGTAAATTTCACTGAACGGTTGTGGAATAAGATATTTTGTCGTGCTCCAGCTTGTGCGTGAAGAAACCGGTCAGATAGTAACTTTTTAATCCGTAAGCCTCTGGCAGTATGCTAAGCAATTGATGAGTGTAAGAGTTTGTACTTGTGGACTGGGTATCATCTGTTTCACCTGCGAACCAAACTAACGAACGTAATTATTTTGTGGGCACTATTCCATAGTTGCGGAGTGGTTTATTCCAAAACCATCGAAAATATACATTTCCTGCAAAGTTAGTAAGATCTATAGCTCCACCACTGAGAAGTAAGAGGGGCAAAGGAACTATCTGAGAAACGTCAGTAAATATAATGACACAATAATTTTCAGCTCGAAAGATGCTGAGAACTTGATAGTCCTGTCTGACTTTTCTCGAAGACATGCAAAAAGTTTCTAAATGAAACAGAAATGTCATAGGAATAAAACAAGGTATGAAGTACGATTAAAATAAAGCCGAATGATGAGTTGTGGATAACTTTTGTCAACCTTTATGTATCATTGTATGATATGTGTTCTCCGTCCGCATGAAAACAGCACAAGAGGAAGAATAAATCAGGTTTACAAAACTACATTAAATACTGGACTGAACATCTTGGAAAACGTTTATGGTTTCTATCTTACAACCGTAGGAGTAGTAAATTTCCTTGCGAAATGTATTGATTCAAACAATAGCATAAGAGAAAGTAAGCACAATGAAAATACTACATCATAAAGGCTAAAAGCAATGAGGAACGTCATAAAGAGCCCTCAAAAGCATGCACTGTTCTTGACTGACTGCATGGAGCAACCTAAAATATCTTACATCTAATTCATTGGCTTCCGGTAAGACGCTTCGTAAAACATATCGTTGATTCATTTTGTATGCAAATGTGAGAATAAAATGGACTGTTCGAGATAAATATCCCTTATAACAAACATGAAGATATTTTGAGAATCACAGACTATACGTGCACGATAACCTAAATGTGCATATCTACACAACTTTTGGAACAGTGAATTTACTTGACAAATACTACGTTTTCGTCATCCGTTTCGCAAGGTTTCCTTGACATTTTTTTCTTAAACTAGAATACAAGACCCATCTCACAACAAGTAAGACGACATGGGAACAAATCATAAGGAATTAAAAAATTTCCCCTTTTCAGTTTGTCCCGAAATATTTGTCGTAGTTACACTGTGTTTAGTGTGTATGTAGAACTGTATTCCTTTATAACACAGATATGATACTGGTATTGTGAACGGCGGTTTACATGTGATTCAAATTTCGTTGTGTATTAGGGTGATCGGAAATTTTCACATAGGGAATTTATAGTTATTAACTTAATGGAGTGTGTGATTAAGGTTACGGTGAATTATATGCAGCGTCCATTAGAAGACGGAGAACAATACGATTCTTAAAAAGTACTTTTATAAATATTAGAAAGTTTTCATCAAACTATCAAAGTAGTCAGTCTGACTAACCGTCATCAACACACAAGCGGAGGATGAGTGATCAACTCGAAGAACATTCTATTTACATGCAATTAACCTCGTTAGATTCTTGCAAACTCTATTAGTGATGTACTGTGATCATACCATGTTCAAGAAGTGTTTCCTAAAGTTAAAGTCTATCAGTTTGTCTTGCGTTCAAATAAATTAATTGTTATATAATGCCTGTTCACCGGTTGTTTCTTTGGAATGTTTACTAAAGGTATAACACAATCTGTAAAACCAATGAAGCGTTCAGGATGGCTTAGTAGTAATTCTGTGATTAATTGTGTGATCTCCAGATTATTGGTAATTTTATATCGTAAACAGTTTTGTTTATTCAATCCGATATACTATACACACTGGATTAGGAATCTCTCTAAGTGCTATTGCACATCCTCATCTACATTGGAGTATATAAATGTGTTTCTGCGAAAATCCACCGTGAATTAATCAAGTACTTAGTTGAATAGTTTAGTAGTTTTGAACTCATACACAGTAAATAATGTGATGTGACCAAAGCTCCTTGAAATGGAACTGAAACACCAGAAAGTGATTCTAATGTAATGGTTGTTTTGGTCCTAGCAAGGTTTCGCCAACTTTCTGAGAAGTAAATTCTGGAATAAGTTACTTTCGATAATTCCTGTCAGGCTTTCACCGTTAAATCTTTTCTCGAACTCTTTCAGAACTGGCTTTGTGATGGTTCAGTCAGGCACATTTTAAACGAGATTTAGGTCTCACATGATTGACACTGGCTATCAGACTAAACTACACAAAGCATTTGGATTCACTTACAATTTCCATCGGGCCCACTCCAGATCTGTCTCAGTTTGACTGTCATCAACACCCAGTACCTTCGCAATCAGAATCTGTGATCAATGCTCGTGCTTGCAGAATCAGTTCGTTCACCTGCCCTGGCCATTCATTACAAATCCACATTTGAAACTCGAATGACTCTGTTAGCTGTGGCCGGCTTATGTGTAATTCAACCCCATTCACATCAAGAACAGCACCCTTCCTTTAGATTGTGATATGGTTCACCATGTGGGATATATACTTATCCATGTGACTGGTTTTGTTGACCCATATAAAAATCGTGCGTATTCCATGTAATTGTGGAAACCTGATGAGAATGACCGTAAACAGCGGAAATGTAAAATGTATTTCTTAATAATGGATGATAATGGAAACTAACTTACACTGGTCTATTTATTCACCTTTACGGTTTTGTTTATTTATCGTCTCTGATTGGTTATCCAGTTATTACATCAAAATAGTCTGCACCGAGGATTTCTACAGTTTAATGTTATTGTGCGACGGTTAAGACGAAACCAAATAGGATTCCGTGCTGAGACACATTTGGACAGCTCGTAGACGCCAGCATTAAATCCCCATTACCGAGAAGAATATCAGTGCTTCTGCAGTTTCTAAACAAGGCAATTTCGCGACCAGATCCAACATTTGCCGATTTTGTCGTCTAGTCAGGGAAACCTATCCAATAACGCAGAATACATAGAACATTAATCAAAACGACAAAATCTTGTTCAAAACCCATCAGTGCATTTAATAGCGAGAAAATTGGTATGTACGACGACGTGTTTATCTGGTTAAAACAATGAACATCATCCATGTGAAAACAATGCTACGAATTCCAAAGCAATCATCGAGAAACTTAGCTCACAGCCAGTGAGTTTTAACCAGCTGGTAGATAAAAAGACAGGCTTTCACTTTCTTTCTAGAGCGCTATCAGGGCAGCTAAAGTGATTCATTTAATGCACATTAGCCACGACCAACTTATTCAATACAAGTTTGCATAACCCGGTTCCGTGTTGTCAGAAACAATTCATGTTCACCTTGAAAAATGTATAACACACACCTGATCACCCTCGTCACATACAGAGTCGCGTTATTTACCCACGTGTTGGAAACTTTTAATTTTGAAACCAGTTACCAACTGATGTGTTAAATTTCCTACTTCACGTACAAATGCATATTCCAAAACCTCTGTAATTGCATTGATAGGATGACGAATTATCAAGGCTAACTGCTCGTTATATTTGTTTGTTGAGCTCACTGGGTAAATTGTCGTGAGCAAAAACACGTGAAACAAAGCACACTAAAAATTTGACATTTAAGGCGGATACACTTACTACCGACTTGGTTTGTTTGGAAGATGAACTTATTTCTTTCGTAGCATTGTTTATCTTTAAATTTTGACTTTCATTTCTAGCCTACAATTGCCTCGATGAATGTAAGCATCCCTAGCTACTATGCAGTGTGCATATGCACTTATGTATATATGAACATTTGAACAAACCATAAGAGTGCCTCATAACATAACTTCGTTTATACGTCTTTCAGAATATTTCCTGCAATTTTATAAATTATGTGCTTCCATTAGTTTTTTAATATCTTACTTTTGATTGCTTCCTTCTAGCAACATTGACAAATCACGGTACGGTAGAGGATTTCAGCTTCAATTCTATATGCATTTCTATAAGTTGTCAAACAATACAGTCATAAAACATCATATATAACTGTGAAAGCAAGCAACCAATATGAATAGTTCACGTTGAATGTTGACTTTACCCTTGCATTGTTGGTGTCCTTGTTATACCATGGACAATGTTCACGAAGAACACGACTTTAGGTGGTGTGAAAAAACTGTTTATCAGTAGTTCTTAAATTGATTGTAGGGATTGAATCGTTTTAATGGTTACCTCTTATTCATGACGTGAATTATCGGTAACCCCCGCTACCGTGAGATTTCAAACCGAAACTTTGTAACCCGTTGGTCACAATGACGGATATTCATACCGCTTTGCATCGTAAATCTTGTCATCGGGGTTATTCAATGAGTGTTACCTTTTGTGGTACTTAAGTTGGAGAGTAGAGTGGTAAATATAACTAAAGTCATTGCTGTACGCCATCATGCAACTCCCGCGACCAGCTGTTCACTGCAGAGAAAATAAGGGTTCCGAGGCTGTTGTCTGTTAAAGTACATCGTAAATAGACTGAGTATATAAAAATTTCTTAAATTGTCCTTTGGCACCTCACACACTATTGGAAGTATCACTAATCGAATAGGGACAAGGATAAGTTTCGAAAAAATTGCAGCGTTCAGAATCTTAGTTTCATTTTTTCCCTCGTTTTTAGATGACTACGATGACACTTGTAAGAATATTACTGTATATTAGTCAGCATTGTTCCTAGACCTATGAAATATATTTCCGAAATATGATTTGCGATATCAGTTCAACCCATTAAAATAGTGCTTACACTCTTCACGGTCATTTTCTTCAAAATTCCCAAATGGATCCACCATAATCTTCTTCTTAATTGCCAAGGAATACCAATTTTGAACTTATAGATCAACAATGCAGAATTCCTTATACAGTAGATTGAAGATACAAACGCAAGATATATGCGTTTAACGTTCATTTTACTGTGGCGGTACACTGACGTCAATACACAGACAGTCGAGTACTTCTATAATAACACTTTCTAGTCTGGTCCGGAAACGGTAGGGGGTGTACTAGATAAATCAACTGGGATGTGGTGAGGCAACTGTTGTATGACAGGCAGTTTCGTTGTGAGTAGTATACTACTCACAAGTAGTATGTTACCCACAGGCAACGTTCAGGAACAAAAGGGCAAGCTGCGAATGCCAGGAAGACGGAGGACAAGGAGAGACTATCGAAATAGTGTGTACGCGCTCGGCAGAAGTTCCAACAAGGCGAATGACAATGATGGATGTGAATGCATAACTAACTTGCAAATGAGTATACGCGTTTGAGGTTTGATTTTTGACGTGACCTATATGGGCGTTTGTGCAATAAACGAATTCTCAGGCCAAGCGTCTTTTGCGGTCACAACAACTAGTGCGCGCTTGCTGGTTTCGGTCGCACATTACACAACATCCCTCTACGTTGAGCACTGTCCCCAGTGCTCCCAACCCTCTACAAGCCGACTTGTGCTCATCTTACCAGGGAACATAGAGTGCCTGTGGGCCCTCCGCCCACTTATTTGGAACTTTTCTTTTTTTACACTTATTTTTATCTCGACACTTTTTCTCCTGATACTTCTTTTTATCCACATACCGGTTCTTTTCACCAAGGCACTCGTCTTTATACACTGACACTTCTTTCACCCTACCATCTCTTTTTTTTCATCCTGGCAGGGTCGCCAAAATGTAGCATGCAAGCCGGCTGTTTCTCCTCGGGTTGTCCGTTACACTTTCGGACCAACTTTGGGGCATTGTGGAGACACCAGGGGACAGCGTTCTTCCGAAGTAGGGGTTCCAACAAGTCCTGCAAAAGGAAACAACAAGAAACAAACATGAGCCAAAGGCCCAGTAAGCCATGCACACGACTTACACAAACGATAACTAGAACGGCGCCGACAACACATGTGTTGTGTGATGTGCGACCGAAACCAGCAAGCGCGCACTAGTTGTTGTGACCGCAAAAGACGCTTGGCCTGAGAATTCGTTTATTGCACAAACGCCCATATAGGTCACGTCAAAAATCAAACCTCAAACGCGTATACTCATTTGCAAGTTAGTTATGCATTCACATCCATCATTGTCATTCGCCTTGTTGGAACTTCTGCCGAGCGCGTACACACTATTTCGATAGTCTCTCCTTGTCCTCCGTCTTCCTGGCATTCGCAGCTTGCCCTTTTGTTCCTGAACGTTGCCTGTGGGTAACATACTACTTGTGAGTAGTATACTACTCACAACGAAACTGCCTGTCATACAACACAACGAGTCATCCGAGGTGCACAATGGATCAGTCGCAAAGTAGTGTCAACAGCACATTGTTGAACTATAATGATCTTGTGGTTTGCAATCGCGTTATAACAAAACAACACGATCCCGCGTTAATTATGATGTGATGACTCATTGAATAGATTGGACAGACCGTATCCTTTGTGAAAACAATATAAAATAATGCGGCTTGACTTGATGTTAATTTTTAGAGCAACCGTTATCCAAGATGTTTAAGGGACGGCTCGCATGAAGTTTAATCGACTGTCAAGCTGCTGCGGCTTTGATATTAGGGTAGTTGTTTCCGTGTGAGTTACAGTGTTAATGGAACAAGTCATGAAAAACACTCACTTTCACTCCGGACAGTATATGGGTAGTCAATTACTCCGCAGTACCGGGGAAAGTAACGAATGAAGACAAAGTGAAACTGACTTTGCTAATCCAAGTTGGCAACGCAAATTGACAAGCATCGTGTCTAACTACAACTAACTAATTAGTTTCATCTTAAAAACGCCTAATTTACCAACGTTTTTGAAGATTGTTTGACTATTGACCTAGGTAGGCGGTTATTTAGCAATCTTACATACACGCGCGTAAGTTTTCCTTCGACTATACAATGCAAGATGATTGAATACATTATTGTTTCAAAAAAGAATGCTACTTCCTTACTGAAGCTTTTAGGAACACCGGGACCGAAGTTCAGAAGAAAGTTAAATTCCTTTTTTTGCATACCAGAAGAAAAACTACCCCCCATTGGTAGGAATGTTGCGCGTCCATGTCTTTCTCATAATCAGTCTTAAAATGCCGGCTGGCGACCATATTTAGCATGAATATTAGCTAAATGGGATGAAGCGCCGTGTAAGTTTAACGGTTGTACGACAAACATCCCTTAAATCAGGAAGAGCCACCTTTGGTGAAAACTCTTTGCCTGAAATCTTCCCCTACTGAACTAAACAATGAAGCGTGTGGTCCACCTTGAGTACTAAGATTTGGAAACACTTTGACTGTAATATCTCGTCATTACCTATATCAATTCCAGAAAAATTAACAGTCATCGTTAAACAATTTAGAAAAATAACACATCAGTTCCATCACATTTCATAACGTCAAGTAATACTCATAATTATCAACAAAACTCACCTCAGTAACTGTAGACGGACTAAACCCACCCATCAGTTTTGACAACGCCTCTGAATCAGGAAGAAGACGCCCTCATAAGACATGTAATCTTGTACTGCTTTTCAAGTCACACTTTTACCGTGCAAAACGCTCGTTAATGGAGACATGGGTGTCCAGTATAAAACGACAGTCTGATTAGTCAAACTGTGTAATTGATAGCTATAGGCCAAAATCGGGTTTCCGTTCTGAACCTAGGGATTACAATGAGATAGGCAAAAGCTGATCACAGAGCCCTCCTACAAGTCATTGTAGCTCGTCAGTTTACTACAAGTGATGAACCGGTTTCGTGTTTTCTTCAAACTGAATTGCGTTGATCATTACCACTTGCTAAGACCGAATGAGTCGAACTCAAAATGACAGGATGGATTGTCGCAAAGAGGACGTCGAATGAACTAATTGCCAATTGAACCATGCGCCGTCATTCGTCAGCAATGAACGCTTGATCACATGTTGTCGGTGAAAACAAAACCGGCCGCATGTAATATCGTCAATTCTATGCATATACTATCCTTGTGGACCTCATTACATAGAAATTCTTCACACATTCAACATCTAGTCGGCTCACCGGGTTGACCGCGTTTCACACGATTATCTGTTTTCAGCTACTCAGGGCGTGAACAAATACGTGAAGTCAGCCAGAATGCAGTTTTTATATTCAAGATTTCAGATTACCAGATGCTGACTGAATTGGACTCAGTGGGTATCTTGACGGCCTGGCAATCCGGCAACGAGATGATGAGCATTTTCTTGACTAGGCTCTCAACCAAGACTGAAGACTCTTGAGATACTGTACTAAGAAGCACATTACGCTTCCTGTGCGCTTTTTGACTCATCACGCTATACACCTTAATGCTTCACATGTTTCAATGTCGTCAGTGTTCCAGGATTATTTCGCATATTTTAAAAAATATACCACGTTCTATGATTAGTAGATAATAGTTTTAACGTAGGTATGAATGTATTTCGTATAATTTTCAAATTACCCACATTCTTTCAAAAATAGGTGCCAATAGGTTGTACCATGGTAAGACTATCTGCATATTTATCAAGTTATTTCCGTTTGAACTGACTACCTTCTCAACAACTGGTATATCAGATGACTGAACGCGTTGACACAACACTAAGATATGCGTAACCAATTCGAGATGATCAACGCTGAATTGTCTGGTTGTAAGTACATTTGAATATTTGTTGTATGCCACTCATATGGGTTGCTTACGAGACTGAACGTAGCCCTAAAATATAACCAAAGAAGACGATAGCAACGAACAAACTTTATACTGTGAGGATTATCGATATAAAACCTAATTCCTCATTGTACGATAACCAAACTTCAGTATATAAGGTATGTATATATAATCTGTGACAAATACCGTTTCCCAAGCGCAAAAAACAGATTGAAGCACGAATAACTAACCATTGCAAAAAACAATTTTTTAATATTCCAACAATCGACGCAGGTGGTACTAAACGGGAAATATTTTCATAGGTCAAGACGTCTTAACTTAACATGAATCGAGCCTAAGACACATTTGATGAAGACTAAGTCTCCTAGTAAAAAATGATCGCTTCGACTAACCAACGTTTTTGTCCTAAATTCTAGTCTGCTTACATATCAATTAAGTACTATTTGCAACAAGTCTAATTTTACTCACGAAATCAATGAATTTTACTGCTCAGTCCCTCCCGTGTTTGATGTGAATTTTGATGGACGTACCCAGCACATGTATTTAAATCACTTAAACTCATTGAATAAAATGCGGTCACGTTGTCAGCAGTCAAGGAAGTGACAATCCAAATTCTCTTCAGCTCATACACCATAAGGTTCGGATCAGACTTTCCATAATCTTGAATAATTGCCACTGGAGTGAAGCAAAAGGAATTTATTTGTTTGTAGGTGAGTGACATCTTACCCAAACTCTGCTAGTGTGGATGGTCACGGTTCACCCTGGATTGCCAGTTCGCAGTTGCTATGGACACATGTTATCAGATTGATGTTTGTAATGGTTCTCGATGCTCGCCGTCAAAGTGGCACTCCATGACTAGTTTCGTCTTTGTTAGGACTCATCGCGTAGCCGATTCGATACCCCATTCAGACTACCTCTACCCAGTTAGCCCAAACAAGGACAGAACCGTTTGTGGAGTGTCGGATTGATGGCGAGCATCAGAAAGCATTAAAATCGAAATTGTTTGTTATTCCGGTGAATCATAAAAACTTTTGTATTGGGATAAACGATAGCTGATTCGTTTTTGGAACATTTGACAACCGTTAAAATGTTTGCTTCCCCACCAGCACACACTTTCAACTGTTCTCCCCAAATTCTATAATCATCCCCCAAACAGCCAAGTCCAGAATGCATCTTTAATACTGTTATGTTAAGCTCGAATATTCAGCCAATATGAAGAAACGACGATCTTTGTCCACTTAGGACTGTTTGTGTGTGTGTGTGTGAGCAAAAATTTTCCACCGGTCGTCCACATTGAGTAGGATAAAAAAATCTGAATTAGAATAGTGGACAATGGATGCAGAATACTACTCTGTCCTCCTGTCTTCGTTGTCTGAAAATACTGTTAACTTCACCGACTGGAGAGTGTACTTCAAATAGTTAATCATGATTAGTTATCTTTCTCATTCAAGTTCAGTCAATCTTAACAAAAAAACAGAATCTCATCCGTAGTTCAATTCAAACAAATAGAAACACTCAAGTCAAACCTGTCGTTTAGACGAATGTTGTCGGTATGACCGACTAACACTACTCTCGCTGTGACAAACACGCGAACAAACCAATGACTATGACATGCTTGTAAAATCAGACTTCACAGTAATGATTAAGTTCTACTTGTTTCTACTGAACCGAAGGGATTGTAACCTAATGACACAATGTGCTGACAACGTTTTTGAACCGATGGAATATTAAACTGCGGCGATCTTGCGCTACCAGATTTCTGACTGGGATCGTCGACCATCTGGTTCTTTTTTATAAACGTATGAACTATATCTTACACTTTGTCCAACGTTTCTTAGTGTGAAACATCTAACAAGGATATCTCTTGCGAAGCTATCCAGAAGCTTCCAAACGCCCATTTAATTCTGTAAACATCATTAATTACAGCATGTACATTACGCGCTTGAAAGTGTTAAGCAAACAGTCGACCTTTCTGTTAGAAAGTGGGTTCTACAGAGCACATTTGCGTTTCCAACCGGTCTTACAAACCAGTCACCGTTTGTGCAATGTAGGGCCCACTGCTAGCGATTACGAATGCAAGTGAGACACTTCCTCTGGTAACTGTTTGAAAGACGTGGATTTTAAAATCACTAGTATGAACATGGACGGTGGAGATATGCGGTCATTCCAACGACAACGTATAACATTTCGTAGTATTGTTTTCATTCTGCACAAAGTACATCCGCAAGTAATGATGAAAAGTCTATCGTACGAGAGTGATCACTCTAAGAAGAGGCTCGAAACTTGTCAATAGTCTGGTTTACTCATCAACACCCGTACATAACCCCGGATATTCGAAATCCCCTTGGTCATATTTAGAGTGGTAACGGAGTTGATGCGTGTCCGGAACTAACATTTAGACACTCAGAAATATCCATCTGAACTCCAATGTACTTGATCGGTTTAATGGGGAGAAATTGAACGCATTAGCTAGAAGCCAAACGGCGATACATGTCGCTGCTACGTAAATGTTTACTCACAACACACAGTGTCAGTTCTGCTGCATTCCCATGCAGTGTTCTGGTAGAAACGCGGTTATTTTGGCCAGGTGGAATGGGGCATACGGGATTTTCATATAACTTGAAGCAGTAGATATGACAGTTACGTTGTTCCAGAACTGTATTTTTCCACTTTTCAACCAATTTGTTTTTGATCTCTAAGACTTCCTTAATGATTGCCTTGGCTACGTACTTATATTTTTGACATATGTTCTACAAATTCAGTTTATTCCTTCGGCACTCATAGTTCAAAATTCTCAAAGCATCACGACAGTTATATCTACGGATGTCGACTGGAGTATTATTTTTTATAAAGTAAATCCGTAACTCAATTGGGATAGCCCAGGTGCATGGTGTGCCCAACACCGATTACGTTATAGCCGACACTTGTTAAGCATATAAGTTATTGAAAATGATTATTATGTAGTCTTTGTCAGTGGATTACATGCGTTCAATATATTAACTTAAATCACAGTTTCCGCCGACACTGGTAAGTTTGTTTGTCAAATTAATAGTGGCAAATTCTGGAAATCTGAAAATTATTTCGCATAATGCTTTACAGCCCGACTTCCACTGACAGATAAATAGACTTCTAGGAGATGTGTGAGGAATTGAGTGTGATGGGAAATAATTGCATTGAAGGGGAAGTTTGTATAGTTAATTCTAAGCTTGACGTTTCTAATCAGAACGTTATACTGATATCATACACTGCGCTGAATTTGAACGCACACACAACTTTATATTGGATTTTGTAAGATGTTACCGGTTGTGATTGCTCTGGTTGATGTTTACGTAATGCTTGTCAGCTGAGGATGGTGATCAATTCACGGTTAGGAAACCAGTGAACGATAGACTGAAAACTGTTGAGTATCACTGGTTTAAACACTCATTCTAATGATTGAATACCAAAATTAAAATAAACTCATTTTTATTGAAATAGTATCGGATTTTCTTGACGCTCCGAAAGGTTAGTCTGCTTAATAATCGAGTGCCTACTTCATAAGAATACATTGTTTCAATGAAATAATCCGAGTTTTCGGTTAAGCTTCAATTTTCACCATGTGTATACCCGTTAGAAACCTCAGTTACCTGTTTCCCCTGTTCCAAAAACCATCTGTAATATGATGGTGCATGAGAGAATTTTGGGACCACAATTGCTAACTACAAGTTGGAGTTGGACAACGGTTAAACGTCTGGCGCGACAACCGGTTTCAGATTGATTCAAGCAGGCACGTTAAAATAAAATGAAAATGGATATACAAATGAGCTACCGATTTTTTCATATGGTTCAATTCCGACTCGGTGCAACCATCCTGAAGGTTAATTGAATTGGATTGAGTTGTCGAACGGACTATAACTTTTTCCATACTGGTTCCTCCTTTAGGCATAAGAATATATCTTTAGTGTAACAGCCTTTCGCTTTATAGCAGTAGAATTTCTTCATTGTATTTCCAGCCTACTGAAGTGGCCTATGACTGGTCTAGTGGAATCAAGTTTTGCGGCCTATTGATTGCGACTGCAGGCATTGGCTGACGTGATAGGGTGATGCTCGAGAGAACACGAGTTCTCAAAGCCGTCATGCAGTCCAATCGGGGTATACCTTGCAGCCTAAAGCTGGAACGGAGCACGAATCGGTGAATACTGCCGATAATCCTGTGGCCCATAATACGGTTGTAGTCAAGTGGCCTCGTAACACATGTTTTAGTATTCCAAAATCAACCACGGGTGACAGACGCACGTACAGCCGTATCAGTGCCGATACGCTCAAGGGCGTTATTGAGGCTTTCGAAGGAGGTGATGATCGACGCATCATAGCTCATCTAAATGATGTCAATTTCAAAACCGCGTATAAGTGGCTCCATATCGATTACATCAGTTATGAGGCGCAACCCCGCAGAAGATTGAAATAAAATTGTGAATGAATCGGAAAGTAGAATGGTACTGGAACGGATCTCTACGAACCCGAAAGTAATTCCCACATTTTTTAAAATGCGTGCGAAAGCAGAGTTTACAAAAGAAGTGTCGACAACTACTATCAACTGATTTTTGAATGAACGGTTCATCACTGTGAAGAAGCTGTGTCAAATTCGTGTCAGCATGAACTTCAATGAGAAACTTGCGGTAGGAAGACATTTTTTATCGGTTGTCGGATTACTGTACGAGCTGTAAAACTGTTTGCCAAATTAATGAAAGGAAATTAAACTTGGTTTGTACGGAACACTGATTGACGGGAATGAAAGCATGCATTTTTGTCAACAACAGCAGAGGTCGAATCTTATACCAGTCAACTGCCAAACGCAAATCTACTCGTTCAGATTTTGATAATAACTGATTGTCCACTATTCCCATACTTTACGTAATCCTTGAAATAAACATAATGTTCTGTGTTTTACTTATTTCCGCCAAATAGGATGAAAAACCTGAGTCTTAAAGTCATTTCATCCACTGTAGAACTCACCGATGTCAGAATGATATCTTATTAGATGGTACTTCTCTCTGATACTTTTGGTTTGTTGGATTTTCACGTTATTTACTTGCACTCTGCGAAATTAAGCTGCCTCCTGGATTACATGATACCTGTATATTCTTAGCTATTGGCAGGTGAGCAAAGCACGACTTCACTAGACCAACCACAAACCACTTCTACAGCCTGAAAATACAATAGAGAACTTCTACCACATTAAAACGAATGGCTTTTACATAAAAGTGATACCGATCCTGGAAAACAATTAAATACAACAATGAATAATCGAAATGTCAAGTTATCTGGCGCGCGATTCACTTGATCTAACTACTGTTTACCTGTAAATAACGCATACTGCAGCATATAACCATACGTACATTTAGTCACAAAACTGATATGGCGTAATTTAAACATGAAGCACATCGACTATTATAGTGTCCTAAAATGAGAGATATCAACCGTAAACCTGTCATGTAGCTGTAACGTTTGTTCATTTGGATTTACAAGGATATTGCCATGAAGATTCCATGTCAACAAAGTTTCGAACAGAAAACGTGTCAACTTACATTCGTACACTCAACAATTCGCTGTGGATGTAGTGAATGAAGCTTGAGCTTGAATTGAACATTAATTTGACAATCGAACAGTCTCTTATTATTCATAGCCTGAAATAAATTCCTAGTTTTTATTATCATTTCTCTGTATCCGGTTTGACTCAACTCATGCCGTAATTCGTTGTATATTTTTCTATTCAAAAGACATTCTGGATTGTGAGTTCAGTTTTATATATAATAATTTTTGGAAAAGAGTGAAGACATACATTGTGAGATGTTAACATTTCGATTTACTCTCATCAGTCGCCAACATAAAACTAGCAAGATTTACGTAAACTGTGTATAGCAACAACAACTGAACAAACCAGACACATAGTTCTAACCATTCACCCGCTATTAAGGCAATCAATTTCACGGCAGAGATTGATTGCGTCGGCGCGCCCTGTGCACATAAAACTGGATGATGTATGTTTACCACTGCCTTACTAATCGCTAACAGTTTTGCGCTGCGATCTATCTTGAACAATTTGACAGGGTCAACTAAGTGACTGCTTGCTAAGACGTGTATGACAGTTGATGATGCCTGGTTATTCGAGCTTGTTACAGTTAGGAGGTCGTTGTTTGAGATCGCAATCGATAACCCCTTAGGAATGTGTTCTGCCATATGCTGATGCAAGCACCGATCTGTCTTGCCTATGTAGACGTCACTGTGACTGCAACTAAACTAGTATATGACGTAAGAAACAGACTGACCGGTTGAATGTGTATCACTGCTACGGAGAGCCATACCGCTATTGCTTAACAGAACGCGCAGTTGGGCAGCTATTTTGATGCGTTGCAACGCTGACGTCAATTTATGACCGATGTTATTAGTCAGGTGGTCACCCTTGAATTGAATTTGCAGAAATATTCTTTTTCTATGCATTGCGGCTAACCACTTTTGGTTCTTTCTTTTTGGTGTGGATATCCACAAACTTTTCAGGATAACCGTTATCCACCAACGCCTTTATACTAAACTCTTCTTCTTCCTTCAGCCGATCTGCAGCGAAAATCATTCAGACTCTGTGGAGTAGCGTTTTCACTAACCCTTGTTTATAAGCAATAGATGCAAATTTAGAGGACTGTGAATATTGTTCGCTCCATGTTGAATTTCTATAAACAGGTCATTGCAATAGACACCCTTGAGGTCTAGTTGTAGGAATGTTTGAGAATGACAACCAATTGTTAAACTTCATTCCACACGATGCAGTGCGGTTTGGGTGGGTGGAGTTCAAATGGTTATAGATGGAAGTAAAATCATATTCATTAGTGAAAGCCGAAATGTCATCCACGTAAAGTTTGTAAACCAAGATTCTCAAAATCTATTTTAAATTGCCTCTCAAACCGTGGAATTATTTGCGTTATTAGCGCGTGAAAGATCAAAACTATGTGATTCGTTCGTTCAACTGTTGTCGCTATGTGCAGTTCGCAGAAATTTGTTGGTTTTACTTTGGTAATTGATGAGAGTAAATCAAAATGCTAACACTTTGTGATATATGTTTACTCTCTGTTTTGACT
This sequence comes from Paragonimus skrjabini miyazakii, assembly GCA_014338405.1. Taxonomy (NCBI): domain Eukaryota; kingdom Metazoa; phylum Platyhelminthes; class Trematoda; order Plagiorchiida; family Troglotrematidae; genus Paragonimus; species Paragonimus skrjabini miyazakii. The sequence goes on from JTDE01000138.1 coordinate 254,088, forward strand.
AAATGGATAAAGAGAACTCAGTGTTTCCTAATATTATTTGTTTTGGTTTCACGCTTCCCACACAGAGACAAATATACCAGACCAGTATTTTAATGTGTACCGGAATGACAAATTAAACAGCACTGAGTGCTTATTACAAAACAACTGATTAAAATGAAACAGACTGTACCTAAAGTGTAATGGTAAAAACTGAAAACATAACTATGAATAGAAATTTATATTGTGTTTTCTCGATATTCAACTCCAGTGTAACGTGCCACTCATCTAATAATCGCGCTTATCTACTTTATGTAAACTGCTTAGCAAGGCTCAGTCATCAGCAACAATTTGTTCTATTTGTTCTCAGTTAGCGTTCATCTTGTCATTATTCACGTACACAATACTAGCAAGTTGGTGTGAGAATAACCTAGGTTGCATGGAATGACGTGTAAAACCATTCTGTGTATGTGTTGATACGTTGAATCTAGTGAGCTGTTAGGATGACTGAGAATAGTTTAATTAAACTACTTGCATGGCATTTTTTCCAAACACGTTTACATAATACAGAACGGATTAGCAAAAGTTGATCATTAAATAATGCAAACCAAACAATGGTACCACCTATTACGAATGATCAGGGAATAGCACTGTCAAGTGTTTCGGTTTTTTAATTTCACGTATGGTTCATCTAACTTGATCCATAATCTTCTAGCCTGAATGGCGCGTAACAACCTCACCGGAAGTTAATCATACACGTTATACTTAAACTGGTATCGGCAGTGTGTTATTATGATAACAAGTGATTCACTTTCGTTGTTCAAAATGCTCAAAAATCAGAGGACGGACTTTTGTTATTTCGACGGTCTATACAGAATAGAATAGAAAACCGGAATACACGTTGGAGTTCCCCTTGAATGTTCTACTTTTTCGAAACTGTAGTGGATAATATTAGACCGACGGTATCGTAAAATTTTTATAAATCTCCGTTTGACCAAAATAAATTCACAACGCTGTTTAGTAAAATACCGAAAAGAATTCAACATTGGGAGAACGAAAAACGGAACATTATTTTGCGAGCCAATTTGCGGTTTACATTGGGCGGTGAATTAATGTAACAAACCTGATGTGCTACTGTGCATTCCGAAGCTTGATGCTATCAACTGCAGATGTGTCTAGACGCCATTTGAAACTCCTTAGCTGAAAACTAATGCATTGAAATAAACTTATACTTGTCATTCATATGACAGATTTTGAAAGCAATATCGCAGGTAATTGACTCTTCATTTTTCCGCTTCGCAACATTTGTGCAGCAAAATATGTATTTTTGGCAGTTGTTAAATAAGCTGAGTTAATTTATAGTGGTGGCACGGTCGTTCAAATACATCCCGCTCTACACGGCTAAGACAATCGGAAGCAGGTTGCTGTAACCCGTATTATGTGACCAAAAGTGGTCTTTGAGACGCCGCGTCTACTATGACCATAAATCCATCGGACCGACACCCAAACCTCGCTGTCAAATCAATGGACGAGTGTGACACAATGGATCAACAAAGTCATCGTCAATTGATCGACTGGTGACCTGGTTTCAGTGCGACAAGCCCGATCGATATCTCGCAATAACTATATTAACTCCTTATAGAATTGTGTCTGTGTAAGAATGAATCATTCGAAACATATGTTCGCCTGTATGTGCTCATTCTCATTATCGTAATTGGCATATTTGAAACCTAAATTCGAGTTGAGTGACACCTGATTACATAATAACTGGCGGGATTAAACGTAATGATGATATTTTTAAGCAAACAAGATATTATTCATGCATGTAAATGCAAGTTGTAATAAAAAGCTAGGACTGAGCTTATAGATGTAGTGCGACCGTTTTTTCCAACAGATACTGAATATCAAGCAGTTTTCGTAACCATATTTTTTATCCTAAAGATTTCGCGATTGACATTTTTGGGCCAAATGTTGAATGGATCTGTTCAGCACTGTTAAACTTACAATAAAATGGCTTGCGGAACAAACATTGTTTATCTGTGAACATGCGGTTTATATAGTTTTATTGTTATGTTGCAGTTTAGGAGTACAACCCTTCATAAAATCGACAACCTTCGTAAAATTGTGGACATGTACTAATTGAAGTTGGATTATGAAAAATATTGTGTGTCGAACAAACTCGTTTTCATATCGCATTACCAGTATACCAAGCTTATGTGACGGGTAAGATGGCTAAACCAAATAATGTATATCATTCACTCAGCAAAAGGATATATTTAATATAATTTGTGTATATGACCTTGACATGCCATTTTGCCCCAGCAAAAACACAAGTGTATATATATATATAAAACAGCAGTTTCCGCACTTTCACAAGTAAAATAAACTGGGTAGTTGGAAATCGGAAACTTGCTGTTTTGCATGCCCGATGAACATATCACAGTGTTTCTGGGGAATTCATGACGTACGTTGGTAGGTATTTTAATAAACATTACGTAGTGTAGATCATAATTATTTCCGTGCCCATTTGGTTACTGTGTACTGGTGGAGCCAGCCCTTTTTTATATTCTGTGCACACTACTCCCCACGAGATATAATGCAATGGACGTATTTGATGACAATCGATCAGTTACTGATTAATCATAGTGAAGCAACCCACCTATACACTCGTTCCGTGACTTGGTGAGCTTCATTCAGCGTTTGACTGATTGATTGAGTAGTCGAATTGATTTTGAGATTACTGAAGTGTTTCGTCGAAATGTATAAGATATTTCATTCAGTGAATCTACTGGTTACCGTTATCTTTTAGAACTAAATTCGCGCATATATCGTAAGTTTGCAAAGTTTATATAATAAGCAGTTTATATTCAATTATTTCTGGTCTAAAGGTAGTGGAATATAATGTGTCCCTGCATACAATGTCGTGTTTGGGAAGTTCAACCGTGTATGAGTTGCTTCGTTATATTTAGCTCATGTACATAATTTCCTATCGCTCAGATACTGCTATACGCAGTCTTCGAATTCAAAACAATATGCAAAATCACAGGGAGAAACTGATATGTGATTGTTCATGAGGGAATGTCCCATAACTACGTGCAAATAAAGTACTCACTGCTGGTCACTAACACTTGTGAAAATCCATGTAAAATTACACCTTGATGCTAATTGGAGTCCGACAAAGGGGTGAATCACGATGAACGCAGCGCTTGAACAGGGCTATTGTGTGGACATGAAATTGGGTGAGGTGGTGGAGTACCATTCGTTTCCGTCGTGGTCGGCGTTCCTTTTTGATCAGCTTACAACATGCAGCCGGTTGATTTTGGATCACCTAAACATCGCCCGTAGAGTTGATGATCTACATCAGCAAGCTGCGCCTTGATTCCACTGACAAAAATAAATTTGAAACAATACTTACACTACACCACCGCCACAGATCAGCCGGATAAACTGACGCAATCATAGTTTGTATTTCGTTAGCCTTGATCTACTGCCCATCTTGAATAAAAACTCATAAAGATTTGTTTTCCGTTGAAAGCTGTGTAAAAATATTGATTGTAGGGACTAATAGCAGATATTTTCGTCGTTTAGATTCATCACTTGTGTGTATCCCTTTTCATTCTGGTTTACCCATTGGTCAGCATTTAGCCTGATCGAGTTTATACCTGCCTAGTATAAACGTGGCAGTAATTCAAATTCATCTGGAACGCTTATCGTTCATTTAGCAAGCAAGAAAAAAGATAAAGCTGAGACATCGATGTTTGTTTAGAACGTTCCGGTCAATCAAGCGAAGTCTGTTGGTCAGTATCATCACCCTAACACAATCCAAACAAATGCATATAGCAGTCTGTTGTCTTTCGCCGTTAGCTTCTAGTAACTAGAGTTCCACTAATTTTGGCAGTTTGCAACTGACACAAGTCTTCATTGATTTACCAAGTCAATAGTTCTGTTTTCCATATTTAGCCAGTGCAGACAATAAGACAATTTTTAACTTACCACCGTGATCTCAACACAAAATAATGGACTGCTGATCTTCATTATGAAATTGTGAGAATAATACAACAGTAGTCCATCAGTTACTTTCCATTATTTTGTTATTATTCCCAGGTATTGCCCGAATGTTCATGTCACGTAAGTTTTTTATATACTCCTTAGAATGATCTATTGTTAAGTCCAATGTTACACGTACTATATGTGAAAATGTTTCATACAAGTGCTAGCTTAATGTTATCATGTTTATTACTAATTCAGATGGTACACGCAAAATGCTTAAGTAGAAAACTGTTTGGAATTAGATTCACAATCGATAGACGCTGTTCAGTATTCCTTAGTCTGTTTCAGGAATAAAATGTTTCGTACGCACAATGTAAGTTAGATGAAAAATCAATTTCTCTTGTTTCAGATATAAAATACATATTGAATGGTAAGTCAGTCAACAGTGGATGAAAGTGGAGTTGACTTTGCTGTAATGAACTTCATGGTTTGATTGTGATTAACTAACAAATGATTTTTATGATCTGGTTTGTTAAAGAGAATATGGGGAAAACAAAAGGTAAGAATTATATGGCGATATGAATGTGTAAATTATTCGGTGTAACATTATTAAGTTATCTTGATAAATCATGGCAAGCAAGGATTTCATCAGCAGTCCACTGAGTTCAGTGATGATGAAGTGAAAAAAATTTGGATCGAAATAAAACTGACGATATATTTTTTTAAAATATGCCTCGTACGCACTAAGTGACAAATTTAGCGCGCATTGGATAACCAAACAAGTAATGATATTGTTTGATAATATTCTTGTTTCCAGTGGTACAGTTATGTAAGTTTGACAGAGTCAACTAGATGTTCGAAGCGTACTAATAAGCTAAGTTATCACACTTGTCTAACTTTGAGGAACGTTGATATAAGCTACCGGCGGGGTGCAAGTCTATGACTGTGAATAAAAATGTTTTCATGAGATCAACTTTAGCACTTTTGCTAGTTCTCATTCAACTTATTCAAAATCATCACCCTTTTGCTTCAGAGACCTGATAATGTAGACAGATATTTGCTAGTTTTACGAGAAACAAAATATAATATGCGGAATGATGCAAAACGTTTGCTGCAAAAGTGCCAAACAGTGATGAGCAATTGACGAGTTGGTTCAAATAAAGTGAACGTTACTCACGTTTAATCACAGCTTTCGCATTCCAGCAGACCTTTTAATCATCTGCTTCCAAAAATAAGCTTTTCACTTTATCCCTTCCCTCGTTAGAACTCACCTTATCCTGGCCGTGCTCACTAGCAACCTTTCATGAAATAGTCATGTTGACCATTGTACCACCCATCTCACATAAGACAAAACTGCAGTAACAGATGCAAACATCCAGCCACATTCACAGTTGAATTTACTGCTTCTCTCCGTAAAGTCAAAATGGTTGAGAGAAAGCCGAGAGTGGAGGAGTGTTTAATTGAATGATTAGTCGGGAAAACTTGTTGTGTCATTTAACGTCAGTAATATTACATGAAATCAAGTTATTAGGACAAACTAAATCTACAACATTTTGGAAAATTTATTATTGGCCGGCATGATTGTGTCACCCTCTCTCCTCTACACTATACGAAAGCTGTGAAGAAATATTCCTAAGGTGAGTAGTCTTCAAGTGACTCAACTTACTGAACTTTCCTGTACGTTTCACTATTGCGTTATATGTACGCCAAAGTATTCAATGTTTTATCCCTCGTAAACCCCAACGAATGGTATGGTGATAGGTGAATTACCATAAGGCAGACATTAGCAGAGTTTTTAGATTTTACTGGGTGCCACTTGATATAGCAGTCTGAAACAATAAATACCCACTTGACCATCCGGATATGTTTCTTCAACAGCAGTGCCTTTATTCTGTATTTACTCAGCGCAGATGGAACATCATTTGTGCGAGTGGGTTCAAAACGTACAGCGGTTAGCAGTGATTACAATCTATGATTATAGACGATGCTCGCGGGATACAGTCAAAGTAGAATTCCATTACGCTGTCCATAGTAAAATATGACCAACTCCACAAAGAACCTCAGATTTATCGTAAGCAAATGTCCATAATCCGCACCAGACCACTTAACTCAAAGGACATGTATTTCATTCGAATGTACAGTATAAACTGAGGAGGCCATTTTAAGACCTTGATTGGAGTTCAAACTGCATGAACACGGATACGATTTTTATACATCAATAAATTGGTGATTGCATTAAATGGCGTAGGAATTCGGTTACGTTCGAATAAATACCTCCTGTTTGGAAGTAAGATGTATCAACGTATTACAAAATAATAATCAGTAATGCGAAGGTGAGCAGATAACAGCAAACTAAATAGTGGAATAACGATTGAAGAAAAGATCACTTAAACGCACCCTATATAGCTATAGTACTTCGTGACACCTTTTAGCATTTGATATTGTACCTCAATCCTTAATCGTGACCTTGTGGAGACAGCGAGTAGATGAAATACATGTAACATGAACAGTCAAGGGCCCTTAGTAATAACATGGACATGCAACACTGAAATAGAACAAAACACTTCAATTTAAAACAGATATTCTTTCGGTAAGTTGAATAAAACAGAAGACGAACACGGAAAACTTTTAATGTAACGTCTACAGTATTTGCAGGAATATGAACAAAGAAACCGACAACAGAAACAAAAACGTCCAGTCGTGTGATATGAATGACACTCACTGCGGCTTAGACCCATGGCAGCCTATGGTTCACAAATAATTGCTTTGTACAACATAACACAAGTTTGCACCGGTGTATCGGGACGGCTTTAGCAAATTTTAGGGACCGAAGGTTGTAGTGGCGCGCAATGATGATGAAGGCTGTGGTCAAGTCCATGTTGTGGCCAGTTGACAGGACATGTCATCCGATTGATAAAGCCGGGGGCTTACCGTTTCTCTCTGACTACAATGTCCGGTTGTGACATGTTTGTAAACCCATTTAGGTACGCGCTCTTTATTTCCTGAGATCGATTATCTATCGGTCCTGCTTATATAATTTTCACCGTGGTTACATAGAAATTAGTATACATAGTGTAATTTCGCGCCAGTAGGTTGGTCACCTTCGACTGTAGACTCGGGTAACCTGTGAATCAAATTAAAGACCCCCAGTTCGGCGGCACTGTATGTCCATTTTAACGAGGAGACAATTTTTGGGTTGTCCGCAGCTTCACGAACTCCCCTTCAGTGTACACTAGTTCTCTGGGGACCTCATCAGTTTTACTGCTAGCATCTACCGGTGTCAATCTTTTAACTGTTCTGTTCATGAAACGCATCAGCATGACGGTACCATCGGTATTACTACTACTATGATTCGAGAAACCTGAACACACTATCATGTTGGAACGCTTTTATTGTATCACAAACAGATCCCTCGGTGCCAGGATCAGATCATGTATACTCACCTATTGATAGCATTAATCTGGTCAAAACTTGGTAGGCCAGTCGAGACTAACACTGACGGCTGCTGCCAATCTAGTAGCAGCTGATTCGTTGTTGTATGGACGTGACAGTAAAGCACCACCATATCACCCGTATAAATGCAATTTTGAAGCTAACTTCAGAAAAACTCAACGATCTTCGGAACAGTGAAATCTACAATTCGGGTGAAGTCAAATAATAGTGCCAAAATGTGTGAACATTTGCTTGACAAATAGTGTTGATTATTACGCTTCCCTTAGCCGTGCGGGGACCGTAAAATTATTAATTATTACTATTATTTTGATTTATATATTGATTTATTTTGTAACGACTACGTTATGCTTTCCACAGAACTGTTCCCGAAACGGTTGTGTAGTATTAGTCTTCGTGTACGACCATGTAAGTACTTTAGGTCCATTAAAAGTTGCGTTAGCTACATGCATACACTGATTAACGAATGCTATTCTTAATTCAGATTGATCTTCAAATTTGCATCACCGGGGACATGACAACTTTACTACAGAACCAAAATGTGACAGAAACATTTATGTGGCACAAACATTGTGAAAAAACACCGCTACTGCAAATATTAAAAAACTTTGTACGTTAGTCAAAACTGGCGAGATTCCTCGGCAACATAATGCTAAACATAATGTGGCGTGACGCTTATCGAGCCGACTATCTGTCCCTAACATATTTGCCATGCCATTTTGCCAGTTATACTTGCCTGTTCACTATAAAGCTATGTTTTCCCTCTCTCGTTACAGAAAAGTGTTTAGTAAACTTAGTCGTAGTTTTAGTTCATGTGCATGATTAGTTACTTCATTTTTTGAATAAGTTTTCAATCAATTTGTTGTAATTCTTCCTTTCGTGGACTGGGGTATAAAGCTGAACCGTGCCCCTCACGTAAATTGAAATCTACATCTTCTCAGCTTCGACGCTAACAGGTGTATCAACCACCAAGTTATAGGTTATGGTTTTACAACGAACGCCAATGATCGTAATCTGATTAACTAGGTTGCGCGCATTAGTTTATTGTATTGTACTTGATACAACGTTCATAATACAGTTGTTAAACCTGCATTGAGTGCTGCCCATATATTTCTTGTTGACAGCAACCACGGGTTTTCTAGTAGCTATCCGTTCATTTAGTAAAAACGGTTAACTTTAAACAAATTTGTTACAAACAAAAATATTAACTCAAACACTTTTTTCAAGCAAACCGCATATGTATGGAACGTCTGAACATAGTTGTACCCGGATCACTTTCTGTCTTATAGAGACCAGTAAACATAATTAAGTGGAAAACAAGTTTCATGCATTCGTATCAGCCTCACAAATCACATCATAGAACTAAACCAGACTACACGATGGAAAAGGTAAAAGTGTTACAAAGATTGCGGCTATGCAATAAAACACGCCAACTATATTTGAATTATGACAGTGTGGTTAATTAATACTATCGACCTTTTCGTAATATGTCAGATATGACAAACAGATCAGTGAGAATTCAGTACAGTTACTCTGCGATCACATATCGAATACGTCAGAGATTAACTGAGAGATCTTCCATGAAGCTGTGCTCATGTATACTTATTTATGGGGCATTACTTTCAAGCGCAACATATAGAGGGTTAACTATAACCATATCAACTGTAATTACAGAAAGCCAGTATGATCTCATGCAGTTTTACTTAACAAAACTTCCAACTTCTAGGTACAAACAACGTAAATCTTGATAGATTCAAGACCATCGCTGCAAGACATTTGCTTATGTGGGGGGATATGGATGTTTTACGGGAAAGATTACCCAATTTTCAGAACTAAACGAGTCAAAATGTTTTGGATACACAAGTCTATGAAAAAGTGATTTCATGAAAAGTACTGTCCGTAATTCAGTAGCCTTTCTGACACTCAGTATAAAGCTATGTGAATATTCGACAGTTAAAAAATAAATATTTGGGCAATTGCACAAGATTCTATCGTGAACTACAGATCATAATCAATGAAGTACTATTCACGGAACAATGGTTACCGTTGTTCTTTTTATATAATCGTCAATAAGCTGAGGATTTAAATCGAATATTATAGATTTATTCTTGGACGCATTGATCTGAAAACCGCGATGACAAAACCAACCTTTAGAATTGATAGGATCATTACATCTGAGTTAGTGTCAGTAGTTGAAATGGAAGGAGATTTATATGGGATGAATACTCATGTTTGATTACTCGATTAAGCATATGAATTAACAAAATCTATCCATAGTTGAAAATACTGAATTCTGGAGTCCACAAACATGTCGGACGATGCAACAATATACCAAACAACAATGACATATCAGTGATCCAAAATGAATGTTGTCAAGCTGAGCCCGAGGTGATCTCAAACCCTGCTATAAAAACTAATCAGACATTGGCTTGTTGGTGTTGTTGGCGCCAGCGTGATCGATACCTTAAAAAAGACGATGGCACGAATAATTCACTGTCCCAAATGGTCATAAAGAACGTGTGCATTAACTAATCTTTAGATCGGCAAACAATACACAAGGCAGTATAGTTTGAGCAGCATATCCATTAGACTATTTACAAGGAAGCCAGATAAATAGTCAACCGTTTACCTGTGAGCTGGTTGGTCTGTTACGAGAAATCCGTTTGTAATGTTAACCAGCTCTGTTAGCCACCAATCCCGTTGGTTTTCTGCCAGGTTTTACTTGGCACCCACTTGGACCACATCCCGTCACTTAACACATGGTTAGTTTGCTTGAATACAATAGATTCGGCAGTACATACTGCACTCGTCTGGCTGTTTTACAGTGTTTTACTCTATGTGAGAATCACTTTAACGATGTTAAGTATGCAAGACGGGAAACGAAAAGATGGCCACCCACCAAGCAAAATGTAACAGTGTGCATAACAATTATTTATCACCCACATTAATTCGACCTGAGGGGAAATCGTCAGTCTAATTGCAATAGAACTGATCATGATGTCTGGTTTTCAAAAAATCAAGTATCGTATAATATTGAGTAGGAAATAAGTTGTAGATTTTTGCTCACCTTCACAGTAATACCACAGTCATTTATGGACGCATTCGAGTTTTTGCACAACAGAGATTCAAGATGAGAGGTGACCGTTTGCGAACGATATTGTCTGCTCAATATAAAGGTAGTGGCTCATTATGACTGTCTCTAACTTTCGCAAATATGTATTTCTTACATCAATAGTTTACGGAACTTTCCATCAGTTGTATGCTTGTTCAGCGAATATTGAATCATTCAGTATCACACCTCATATCTATATGAATGTAATGACTCATATGGAGCAGAATCATTAGATAATTCTAGTTTTTACTCGAATTATAACAACGGCTCTTATGAGGCATTTCGTCAGTTAAGAAAGATGACACGTTCACCAGATTTTGGTATCTCGTATACTTCTTTCAATTACGAACGTAAAGCGTTAGCATGTATAAGACGCGCGGATAGCAGCAGCAATAGAGACGGCTAATTATTTTGTTCTACTCGGAAGATGGATTACTATCAGCTCCAAGGCGCACAAATTGTCCGAATAAACAGCTTGTGCACACGCAGCCGATGACGAATATCGATTGACAGTGCCTGGAAGAACGTATGATATTTCGGATTCTGGTCGTGCGATAATGAACAAGTTGAAGAATTCACTAGCATGACCTATTTCCTTACTGTGCCTTCCAATAGACGAAGCAAGGTTTCCGTTCATTCGTTCTTTTGCTATTGTCTGTTGCGTCATCACGCGCACCAACCACTTGAGCATACGTTCATCCATTTCATAACATGTATCACACTGTTCTGCTGATAAGGACGTTTTTGCAACTGCCAATAAACGTTAGATGTAGTGTGACAGAATAATCCGGTAGATCACGATTATGAACAATCTGAGCAACATTCGTAGTTGTGAATGGCAACCACAATCTAGCCACAGGGTATGTACGAGTGTGGACAGACAGTAATTTTGGTTTACGTCACTGGTTCTATCTGTATTTTTTGGAACTGTCAACAAACTTCGTGAAATGTCCATTCTCAAGGAACACTTTATCCTCTCTTCCTCTACTTGTAAGCAGTCACCGGCTCTATAAGAGTCTGTTCGCATGAGACTTCGTTTTTATGCAGTCGGCATACAGGGATAAAATTGAAAATACAGACCGCTGCGAGTGTCATTGTGTAACAAATCTACATAAATCTTTAATGACTGTCTCAGCGAACCAGTATTTTGTGGACAGAGATTAACCGATTCGATTTTAGAATAATATTGATGTTGTAGCTTTAGGTGACATATTGCGTGCACCCCAAGTGGGTGTAATTTTAGAAATGATCGAGTTACCTTTGTTTGATGCTACAACTGGTGTTAGTATACATAAGATTTACGCAAATGATATCCTGAACACTACCGTTAGATTTGTACGGTTCATCAAAGTCACTTTCTTGCATGTGCATGCACACACACACACACAATCGTTCACTCACGTGAACCCTCCCGTTTCACAGCTGCCGGTTGCAAGGTCACGCGCACAATCTGGATAGCGTGCCCAGACAGGCTTTGTTATTCTCTCCTTGTCTTGTCATTGGTTCATCGAGCTTACAAATGAGATGGTATGTTCCGTAGACGTTCAGTCACTATTCACGAAACAATTGGTTATATTTGTGAGCTCCTTGAAACGAGTCACTTTACTCCGCTTCTGCCTATCGACATTCGCAGGGGAACTTCACTGATGCGTACTGAAAAATGTCAACTTCCATTTTACTGATCGATGTTATTGCCAAATAAGTTGTGCAGCCATGGGAAGTCCACTAGGGCCTATCTTAGCAGGCCTTTCGTCTTAAGGAGAGAGCGGCAGTTGGCCGCAGACATAAGCAAGGCTGTCATGCCAAAAACGCTACAGGGATGATACATTATTGTTCAGTCGTTTCCAACGGGTATTTATACGTAACTGCAAAGCACGTTACCTAGGTAGAACCAGAAGACGCCTGATCTCCAGAGTTGAGGAACATTTGCCTAAATGGGTGCAGAAGTACGTGTTACCGAAGAACGAGGGTGATAGTGAATGACACAAACAGCCAATACCTTCAGACATTGAACACTTTTTGACCGCTGGGCACGTTATCGACTCAGTTTGCGCATTCAGCAACCTATTACGTCGTGCCAATCCAAATGTTTGCGGTTTACTGATACGGTCACCATTAGCAACTTGAAACTGGCATTATGTGTTCAGAAACAGTTGCTCGTGAACTTGACTCTGTCTGTGATTTAAGAACATTTTCTAACTCAGTGCTTAACCTTCCACACTGCCCTGAGCTTGTTTTATACCAAAAACGATTCACGTTATCGTACATTCGATACTGATTATTCAACACGACATGCATACGTCTGCCAATCTCTGTGTTCTAACCGCTTGGTTCAAACTTATTAACTCCATTTAATCCAACTTTTATATTTCTCAAAGAGAAACTCATCAGTAAACGATTATTTATTTCTTCTGAACATCTTGCTCACCAAACAGCAGAACAGCCCATAACAAAAACAACTAATTATAGTTCCGGATGGAGAAACGAGACCCTAAGAAGTTTCTCTTAGCCATACTCACCTTATACTTACAAAAACGAAATTCATTAAACACTTTGTTGAAAGCTATAAGTACCACGTTTCAATCAGTATTGATCAAACTCATCACCAATGAGTGAATAGGCAAAACGAAAATTGTTAACGCTTAGTCCACAAGTCTTAGTCGAGCAAATGCAACAAGAATATACATAACATGCAGGTAGCAGCAACATTTGAAGACTACAGCTGAGGATGGTGGGATATCAGTCCCAAGGTAGACTGCTAATTTCACAGTTTATGCACACAGTAGTGGATGGCGTTTATTGATTAATGAAGTGTCGGATACCGCGTCTAATTAGGCGTTTTCACTGAGTAATAATACGTCAAACGAGTTGACTGGGTCAACGATGTGGTCTGGCTTCATTAGTTATTTTACCCTTAGTGTCTTGATGTTTCTGTTAACATATTCTGTTACTTTTGTCAGTTACGTCATCCAGTGTACTGTCATCTTTGACTTGCGTTCAGCAGTTTATGGTCATAGGCACTCAGCTTTTCCAACAATATATAGATCCCTGCAACTGAAGGGAACCAGACACCTTAACTGACAGACAAAGGACTTCGATTGATTATAATCACCAGCAACTTAAACAGTATACTAAACAGAAGAGAACATCCAAAATTCAACCGCAGGGTGTGTCAAGCTAGACTGTAACTCTTTACTAACGCAGATTGACTCTAGCAACAGCAGATAAACTTGCTTGTCTAATCACTGGTGTTGTGTCCCTATCCAAGCTCAATCTACATCAAGCTAGACAGTCAATAAAAGCGGCTGAGAGAACACGTGATTCAGTAGTCCATACAGAAGTTCATACTATATTGTCATCTTATTATTAGTCGCGTGCTTTTTAAGTGCGTGGACGAATGAGCCGTTGGTCGTTGAATGCGCGACTAATCAGAACGCCTTAACACAACTGTGGGGCACATACAACAACTATTTCAACTGTTCTGTCTGTATATAAGCCCAAAACATTTGTATGCGTTCAAGAGGTGGATCCGTTCTACACAGCAACCACAGTACTTACATGTAGCATACTGGAAATATTCAGTTCACCCTCAGATGACTCAATGCATATTAGTACGTACTTATTCTTGTTCAAAGCCCTATCGTGGTTTTGGCGACGGTATTTGCAATCTATCTACCATCCAAAAAATAACATTACAAACAGAGTAACGTGTTTCAAGTGGCATGCAGACCAGTTCGTTCATTCTAACCGCTCAGCAATGTGTAGAGTAACTTAGTTGAGTGGAATATACGTGATGTCGAGATAAGCTGACCTGTCTAAAATAAAGAACTGAGGCTTTAGTTTCTTGATATACAAGGGAAGCATTTACCCCTAATGGAGGTCTCGTCTAAGCGTAGATCAGCCTAATCTTCCCAGTCGCCACTTAGCCGCAGTCAAACTACCAGGGTTTACCAAATGGCATTGAACCAAACCCTGATTCATGCATCACCATGTTAGTTTCAGTGTACGTGAAATATAGCAGAGAACGTTGTCATATTTTCGGTAGTTGATAAAACGTTCAACAACTAAGAACATTTTGAACAAGGTGCTCTTACGATTGTGAAGCTGTGGTATGGTTTCGGGATGTTCGTTCAAAAGCTAGTTATACGAGGTCATTAGCGTCGTAACTGAGGGATAGCGCATTATCGCAGAGGTTGTTCGATTCAAATGTTTGACGAATAGCGCCATAAATTGATCGTTAACAAATTGAACAACACTCACAATTCATCGCAGCTGCTGCACCCCCATAGACGTTTCAGTCGGCCCCTATCGAATAGCAGAAGCACTAGACTCGAGTTTCGCTCTCATAAGAGCTCGTCAGTAGTGCATATCATCACCACTGCCGGGACTTGAACCACGGACACGCTGTTCATGAGGCAACCATGTTTACCACTGCGCCATTCACTTCACATTAGGCACGACCGAATTATCATATGTGAACACTCAACCACTTTCGCTTGTGAGTAATGGTCAGGTTGCCCGATCGCCTCGAGAGGAGACACAGTTACTGTCTGTTAATTCCAATCGATGACCCCTCGACTAAGACTTCTCTCCAAGTTGAAATCACAGAAATCATTGACTTGTTGAGCGGTATCTGATTACTGATGAACAGTAGGGATTTTGGTTTTTATATAGATTGAACATCTGATAAGTAGTTTGGCAGATTTGATAGTTTAGAAGAGATCAATTTACGAAAATCTTGACTTCGGCT
>JTDE01000138.1:290622-304095 GCA_014338405.1 Paragonimus skrjabini miyazakii
ACGTTTGTATTTCATTTAGTGTATGTGAATAGAAGCGGATTTATTTTTTGTATTAATATAAACAAACATTCATATGAAGCAATTAATGATGCGCATTGACTAAAACTACAAATTATTGCGTAGAATATCGTGAATTCTGAAATAAAAGGGAAGAATATGAATTGATAGGAACATAACTAGAAGACTGTCAGCAATCTTTGTTTGGGATATAGATGTCTATCGAGAGAATTATCCCATTCTACTGATTCCAACGCCAAAATGCCAGACTTAACTGGGATACCCAGTTTTTTCAGTGTTTGTGGGGCCAGTGTTTGATTCAGAAGTGTTTCTGCAGCATGAAAGTTTTCGACATTCCTAAGCATTTCATTCAAATTGTCACGGGCACGTTTCAGTGAGATTGCCACTGATTAGCACATGAAATTAAGTCTGCAAAATTACTTGCCACTAAGCATGAGCTTATAATTTGTCCGAATTAAGTGAAGGCAATTACAAGATGATGTTCCTTGAAGTATCAAAGAAGTAGCACTGGGAATACTCAAATTGTATTTTAGACGTCACTCATTCACTATATGTTTACTACAATACTTGTCTTGGAGTCTGGCAAAAATAATCATATAAATCGTTTCATAATGAGATAATCGACACAATTTAGATTACATGTTCACGTACCATGATTTTGCTTTAAGTAAATTGTAATGTTCATCATTCTCGAAATTGCAGTTTACTGAATATGGTTGTACATTTGTAGTTGCATGGATACGGTAACCCCTCCAGCCTCATATGACAGTCAACAGGTAATGGCTGTCTTTAGTACGCGGCTGTGATTACCGACTGACTTAGATCGCTGGCGCAGTCGTTTCATAAGCATATTTTCTCATGAACAATTCCGATTCACCCGTTTTTTGCTAGTTAAGGCGTCTACATCAAACGACCAGTTAACGAAGGTTCTTAATGCGAATGTTCTTTAAGTTTTACCTTGTGAAAATTATGTGTTCAATTGCTGTGCACTATTGGTTTTATCTCTCTGATTTTACCGTTTATAACGGCGATCGACAAACAGGGCTCAAAAATCATTACTTTCGAAATTACTGGCATTATTCTTTCCTTTATAAGTCTTTCTAATGCTCTAACCAGTACGAAACTCATTGGTTGCCTTGAAAATGCACATCTGGCATGAATAATAACTTCTTGTAAGGTAAATGCAGTTTTTGTAGTATATTGGTTTATATAATTCAAATATAGTTTGCATTTCAAAATGGAACCCTTGTTAGTGCCACTGCATGAATCTGAACTCCTGAAACCATATTGTGGTGCATTGGTTCTCTGATGTATCGTTTAGGTTTATACGGTATGTCACACATTAAGAGCAACACCCTTGTTTTTGTAGTGAGCTGTTATACCTTGCTGTTAAACGCGAAGCTCTCTTAAAGTGTCTTGCAGAAGTGGGAAAATCTCTTTATCATTGTCCGAATAATACTACGGAGTTTGCAAACTTTAATGAAATACGAATTTTGATGTCTTTTCCTTTTGAAGCGTATGACCAACTCGCAGTTCCCTTAGACCTTTAACTTTGTTTAAGCAACCAAACAGTTTACCGCTAATCAGAATTGGCTGCATTTCGTTCCATGCATGTGGTTTACTAATTGTTATGGACTTACTATCGATTCTTCTCGAACTGTGACTCAGGGAATACTTGTCGCCCTAGTCACTGCATCTCACTGAGGACAAAGCGAAGGAAATCGTTCTTGAGAAAATTCCACGTGTACCCGTTACAATCGATGCCGAGCTCTAATGCTTTCGCATCATTGCCACAGAACACTTATTATAATCTTTAAAGTAACCAATGTTCCAATACACGTCTGGAACTTGAATGCTTTTTTAATCTTCAAACGACAGTTTTTTACATTTCCCTTTACTCTTGGTCTAGATATGTAGAAGAAGAAAGCATAATTCTATATGATGTGTAACTCAACGATAGAAGACTTCTTAGTAAGTAGTGCTTATCCTTGCCAAGGTCAGGACTAGAACTCTGGTCGAACTTACATGAGGCGACCGTGTTAACCACCGCCCCATTGCTACAGTAACTGTCCTGTTTACTCCAATCGATGACCCACCTCAACTAGGACTTCTCTCCAGGCTGAACACACAAAAATCATTAAATTTTTGAGCAGCATTTTGATTACTGATGAGTAGTAGGGAATTTTGCTTTTTCCATATCGATTGAACATCTAGAAAGTTTATGAGAATGCGACTGCTGCGATCAATTGTGAGTGACGTCCAATCTATATAAAATCAACATCCCCTACTACTCATCAGTAACTTATAAATAAGTCGTACTAGTATTCTTGAAATCAGCTGTCAGTTTGTAGAGTGTTTTCGAAGATTCTGCGTTGTTTACTCCGTAATGTTATGCCTGCCTGTTCTCCATTTGTAATAATGTGCACTTAGAAGACGTTTTTTCTCTGAACCAGACTAGCCAATTCTGTAAATAGGAAAAATTGACCTATTTTATTTCACATTTACAGCACAGTTGATTGGTTGAATAAATAACTAGTCTCTTATTCAATATGTCACGGAAGAAGGTCGGATCAACTTGTGAGACAACTAATTTTCACAATATGACTAGATTGAAGTTCAAGAAACATGTATAATCATGGCGGCAGTTTTGCTTGAGATATTCTTTGGTAAAAACCATTAGGTTAGTAGTACATTTACGATACAACATTTCTGCTATATGTTCAACTAATTCTGTCTAACTCACACAGTTGTACTACTGGAAATATGAAAATGATTAGTAAAAAACATTTATTTAATTAATCATGTCAGTTTACTTCTGCATATCAAATTGGAATGACGAAGGTTTTAAAATGTATTAGTACAACTGCCAATAAACCGATTTTTCACCCCAATGAAGTCCATTTATGAGATGATTAAAATGTATGGCAGTTAAATATTCACCTCTAATATATCACCCGGTATGTTGACAACAAACGATTAATTTCATATAAACTAGTGAACTAAATATGGCATGGTTAACATGCGTTACTCACGATTTGTTCTTCCTATCTTCTCTACATCCATTAAAGCGAGATAAAGTTGTCAATGGTTAACTGAGACGGGGTTGCACAGATCGTTTCATTGTTTACGTTTTTAATGGCACACGCAATTACATAACTTACTGTTCAGAATATGGCTCGTGTCTAGTAAGTTTTGGTAGTGTGAGCAGAGGAGATTACCAGGTTGCGGCAATTATTTTTGTAAACACTGTTTGATTATCAAATTCAAAAATGTCTATCAATTATACATGTGCTCCTTGACACACTGAACTCAGACCATCAACATCTGGGCCGATAACAAAATAAGCAGATCTGGAAGTGTGTTCAAAACTGCCGCTCGTTCATATGACGCATTTTTATTGTTTTGATAAAAGCAACACTCAGTAAGAAAATAATCCTGAATTCTTGATCAATAACGTACGAGACATGAACATCATTGAAACGCCTGTGAGACAAAAAAACGCTTCATTTAATCGGTTGAACAAAGGAGCTTTTGAGCGTACGCTATGTCAACAGTCAAATTAATGGTGATGTCGAGAGAGAAGGATGATCGTTAACAATGCAGATCTTCAAATGATACTGGCTAAACTGTTCTTTATCAATGCACTGGTAGTAAATATCTTGCTTGCGGAAGATGAGGTTACATTGACGATACATGATCATCCTCCAAGGTGCATAATGCAACCTATTGGGTTGGTTTGACGTGCAATTCTTCCTGGTCATCACGAACCGGACAGACGAGTTGCGTGCGCTCTAGTATAGACAATTTTTAATAAATTACATAATCCGCTTCAGTGGTTAACATCAAATTACAAGTTTCTACCGACAAACTATCATCTACTTATTTCTATAAAATGCGTTTCCTACATACCATCTATTATCAACATTGGCGGCCGTTTATTTCAGCCGAAATGTTTGCCCGTTTGTGATAACTAACTCAGTCCCTGGTTTTTTATTGAACGGCAGTTTTAACGCTCAAACTGGGCCCACTTTACCTTGTTCAATCAATTTTCGTTCCGTTAAATTTTGCTTTAATTTCTGTTATCACACAATGTCATAACAGTCCGATAAAAAGTTATCGAAAGCGGAATATCAGTCAAGTCTTTTCTGTGAGAAGGTGTGCAAGAAGTAATCTTTAATACCAGAAGACAAAATGTTTTACTGGGCGTGGTTTCTTTTCTAATGTTACTAAACAGTTTAGAGTAGAGGCAGTAACTAAAGTTTAGAAGCTCACGATATATGCGCGTGTTTAACTCTGAAATGAGATGAAAACCAGTAAGCGTAGATTACTAATTCACAAAGATGAGGTTTATTAGTAGTAAATACTTTCGAACTTTAACTCAACTGGATGAATGGCTTGGTCGAAAAGAGAGTATACCAGGTTGATGAGAAAACGGTCAGCTGATTCGTTCCATTAGATTACAAACACCTGATTAGATAGAATACATTTTAATGGACAGAAATCCTGCCATTCCTTAATAACCCTCTAAAGCAAAATCATTCAAGTTTTGAAAAGGTTTTAATGTGACCATTTTTATCTTGCGTTCGAGACTTCATATGGTTATGTTATACACTTTGATCAAATGTGCATTTTCTTAATACACAGTAAGCTGGTGTTAAAACTGTGGCTTACCTACCGTTTCGCTACAGATAATGGCTGAATAAAGCCCGCTTATAATGGTCTACATTTTATCGATTATTTCAAGCTCAGAGTTTGGCGGAATTTAATTCCATTTGTAACCAGTAGCGACAAAAACATATACGACGAGATGTTAACATGGTCAATGGCGGAGTTGTCAACAAGGTTGCCTCACGACAGCGTGGCCGCAGTTCTAGTCCCGGCAGTTACAAGAATATGCACTAATGACGAGGTCTAATGAGAGCGAAATTGGAGTCTAATGCTTCTTTTCGGAAGGGGTCGGTTGGAACGTCTAGGGGAATGCGACAGCTGTGGGGCTGACTGGAACTGATGACAGTTTTTGTTTTACGTAAACCCAATGGTCGACTGTTGCTGTTGTTATTGCTATCAGCAGGCCTTCTATATTCTAAGATTTTACGTTCATAACTGAATAGATTAAACTATGTGCTAACATCTCGCGATAGATATTTCTATCACTATTGGTGGAGTGGATCACGGAAACTCAATGTTTCAAATGTTGTTTCTAAATGTGCACAAGTGAGACTGCTGATAGTTAAGATGTATACTAGCAAAAACCGACACTTATAATAATTTGCGAATAAAACATCTTGTCCAGAATAATCATCTTACCCGTCATATATGCGCGGTATACTGTGAAGGTTTTCGTTATAAATGTAAATACAAATTGTAGTTTCATTGTCATCCTTTCAACAGCTCTCAAGTTTCTTCGTTAAAATACGGGAGCAACAGAAACATGTCCGTTCTACCTTCATGAAAATGTATTCATTGATAGTGAATTTGAGAATGTATTTCTATAAAAAGTACGTTTTAGTACTACTTAACTTCAGGCATAACAATGAGAAGAAATGTCGCAATTCGATTTGCTTTCAGCAGTCGTTAACATCATACCATCAACTTTTATGCAACCCGCACATAGTAAGAGCGACTGGACGGACTAACGGGATAACTTTAGTAGCAAAGAGATAACTGTATCAGTGCTTTTGTGTACATAAGACCGATCGATGAGAGCTCAGCAGTCACACTTCGCTAATGGTTAGTCATTTCAGGTTAGAGTTACGTGACAGCATTATGAGCTACTTGACCTGACCGACTAAGATGGGTCGGTGACTGATGACGCTTGGTTCTCTAAGCTTGCTAAATTCAACCGGTAGTTCATGACATAGCAATTAACAACTGGTTTTAGATATTCTCAACTTTTCTGTCCATATGGACGTCGTTGCAGATACAACGGAAATGTTGTACTAAGTGAGGGACTAATCGATCGGTTAGGTGTCTGTCTCACAGCATAAACCTTCCCTCTCTTTTGGATAAACGTCTGAACCGGACGCAGCTAACCTATTGGCATACACCAAACTAGAACCACGACTAATGATACAAGCGAAATATGAAATGTGGGCTTACTTGCAGTGTTTCTCTCGAAATCTGCGACAAAAGTGATGAACTTAATTTATAAGCTATGTATGTTTGAAAGTTAGAGCTTCACTTGCGTTGTTCACATACCATTTGGTTAATTATGTGGGGATGTCCAAAAACTTGTCTCGGTCAACTGCTTGTACTAATTCGTAATATAGTTGTCCACGTGAGTTTGTAGTAGACAAACCATTAAAGAATCTATTGTCATTGTGTTTCCGTACGCATATCTGAATTTCATGTTCAAATGCAAAAATCTAAAACTGTCAACGTATTTTAAGCTAAAGATTCATTGGCAATGCGAGTTGTTCTGCCTAAAAACCCATAATCACTACCGATATATCGTAATGGAAGTGGGCTATTGTGTATTTGGCTTTTTGCTGAACAAAGGAAACATGCTTTATAATAAAACGTGGTGGAAAAAACTTCCGTGTATCTTGGTATCCTAATAACTGATCAGTTCTGGAAGTGGTATCTTGAAGCCGACAACTAAAAACTATTCGTACTTCATCTTAGATTTTACAGTCGCAGTCCATAACGTTTTGGTGAGTTACTCATATCATCTGACAGCCTGGGCTGTATGGAGGAGTAATTTGCAATGAAGGCATAGTTTGCGATGTGGGTGAGAATACCCGTCCAACATTTCAATACCAATACCGATGTTTACATTTATCGTATCGAAAGCCCTAAACTTCCTTCGGTTCTCACATCCGTCAGCATGTCTGAGGCAAACTATTACAGGGAGTATTACCGAGCATATTTTATTACTTGTGAGCGGCCAAACAGAGACATATGTAAGGTGTTGATGTAATCTGGGAAGAATACAAGGAGGAACATTGGTGTGCACTCTGGCAAGAAATGATGCTTTTCATATATGAATTCAGTATTGCGACTCGTTCCGTCTCAACTTGTTGTTAAGTGGAAATTAGTGGTTGTGTTCGGGGTGGTACTTAGGCATATAAAACTTATGTTGATTTTCTGCAAAAAGCAATTCTTGTGCTATCCATGTTTTTGTCTCACAACATTACAGTTCTCTGGTGAACAAAATTGTTATTCAAATGAAACAGATAGACAATAATGGATGTATTATTTGTACCATTTGGCAAAAATTTACACCAATATATGACTCGCACAGTAGATGAAAACGAATGCGTTCTGTACACTTCGCTGTCACTTGCAACAGTATATGAATATTGGACATCGTTGAAGCAGGCAAAAACCGAGCAGATAAGCGAACACGGAAACGTGAAGTTTCATTACGTTGGTAATTGAAGCGTCATTCACTGAGGCGTTTGCATGGAAAAATTAAATCTATCAGCCGTGAGGACACCGTAGTAATAATTTTCACGCGTAAGTAACGAACTATTCAAGAAATCCTGCCGGGGCAATCAATCCCTCGGTTTCTTTGGTGAATTCCATATGAGAAAATGGAGCTCCGTAGCTCAGCTGGTAGAGCGCTTGCCGCTTTGAGGCATGGTGTTTCTGTCACTGGTTCGAATTCAGCCGAAGCCCTAACTTTTCACAGTTGGGTCGCATCTAAAGACATAATTAACGATTGAAAATCTGTTTCCTCTTAGGATCTCAGTTTCAACCACTCCACCTGATCTGCAACTTTTGTTGTAAAGCACGGGTTTGATAATGCGCAGACAAATCCTCCCATTGGTTAACTGCTCACTGTAGTTAACTTCCGTATGTATGGAAAACAAGATGCACTATGCAAAGTGAACTCACAGTTCACAATGTCTTCTCAATAGAAAAAGAAATATATGCGGAAACTTGTTAATCTGCGGAATAACTGTTTGAGTAATCAAGATCTGATGAGTTGAAACAAAATAAAACGCCAAAAAGCTTGCAATCTTTCATTTCAATATAGCTCCGAAGGAAATCTGTACGTGCAAAATATTCCTCTTAAATTTCCGACGATCATCTGATTGTAAAACTTTCACACCATTACTCAATTGGTAGCGTGAGTTAAGTCCGTATAATCAACATGAGCTATTTACTACAGAAGTTACAAGACGATAGATCTTCCAAATGGTGTTACGTAACGCTTATTTATGAATTCTTTTAATCAATAAACTAATCTTAGTTAATTACTTTTGATTCTGAATGGTGTTGAATTCAACTGTGTATAAAATATAGGGATACTGCATGTCACCGCGGTTTACACGGTACTATGAGAATCATGTCTTCTGCTTAGATGAAATTTTTTGTAGTTTCCAAAACGAGTGCAACTACTAAGGTCTAATCTATGGTTTTTACCGTGATTTCAAGAGATAATTATCCTCCGCTTCACGAGAAACACATGAGATTAGACAAACGCTTTCATGGAGTAAACATTCAACTAACCTTGAGAAGCGGCAGCAAGTTCTGGGACTACATTTTAGACGAATAAAAATATGTTGTTATTTACATTCAGAATCATTTGCTAATTTTATGAAAAGCCAATATTAGGGGATCTGAAAACGGGAACAGCCAAACTTACTGTAATTCCCGTAAACTGTAAGTTAAATAAATCGCATTAAAATCCAATTCGCTGTTATGCAATTAGCTGTCATTACTGCAGATTAATGCTTATACCAATCAGACATTGTTTCGACAGTTGCCGTCGTTATATTTCTATTTAATGTATATATATTTCTATTTAATAGTAAGTGAATAACCAACAGTGTATCAGAGATTGTTCAATTTTAGGCACACCGAATCTATGATGCGAACTTTGCCAACAACGGCCATCACCGTAGTTGTTGCAGAGGACGCCTCTAGAAAAGTCCCATTTCGTAGACGCAATTTGAGTACGAGGTTTGTCAATCTTTTACCGATGTATTGTTGCGCGTTTTGTGTAACCCTTTTCAGGTACCATGAGGGGTGCTGATTTTGCATAACAACGAGATGTAAGTAGATGTTTGTTGTTTACAGGTCCGTCAAAGCATTAGTTGGTACTTGAAGATCGGAGACTGCAAGACTATTGATTGTCTGAACAGTTCGTATTTACCAAACTCCGTGGTTAAATTTCATGTTGCAGGTAAGGTTGATAGATAGACTGTAAAGTTCAGTTTTTTCTGTCAGTCTTCTGGATTGCTTGGAGGATTCCGTGTGAAACAGTGGGGTTGGTGTGTATTCGGGTTAAAATGAGAAATATCTGGGTTTTTAAAGTGCATTCATATTTCAACTAGTTGTACAATTGCGCGTCTGGACGTGTTGCGTCTGTCGTTGGTTTTATTCTAACCCAATTCTAGACTTCTCAAAAAATGTAGTTCCTCCAAATTACCAAATCTTCAAAAATGGTTATCAGGAGTATGTCATATGGTATATGAAATTTTATCGAATGTTTATTCAATCGGATATTGATTTCGAACTCACAACTGCTAAAACGCGCACGCGTATAACGATCATTTATATAAAGGTGCATTCAACGATCTGTGCAGTACTGGATGATTTCGCTACTGTTCCCATGTTAAAACGTAAGAACAGATGCCATCGTAGACGGTGTGCCATTCCGAAGAATTTGTTACCACATAGCAGTCTGGTGGTCATTTTATTTGAACTGGCTTAGGAAAATTAATACCAACTCATAAACGTCCAGGAGATAAATGCAAACATGAATCTTATCGACATCGACGTACATCCGCCGATGACGCGGTATACTATTTTAGATTACTGATGAACAGTCGGGGGTTTAGCCAATTTCAAGTTGACATTCACCTGCAATTGGTCGCAGCTGCCGCATTCCCATAGACATTCCAGTCAGCCCCTTTCAAACAAAAGAAGCACTAGACTCAAGTTTTGCTGTGATTAATGCTCGTCAGTGGTGTATATCCTTGCCATTGCTGGGACTATAACTATTTTTTTTTTCGAAAACATGCAGGTTGGGTTTTTAAATTGTTTTCAATCATTTACAAGGCAAAACGAGTCGGATATTTTGTCAAGATTTTGGACCACCGTTATGCTTAAAACCAATTCTTTTTTAAGCAGCGTGACTTATCTTGAAGAGTTAATTTATGTGTGCTTCAGCCAATGATAATTCTGTCTGGACCAATTTGATGGAAATGCTGTTAGAGGTGTCGTGGTTCTCTCTTCTAATTATTCCAAGCGGCTGAGCGGCCTATATCCAATGTTTGTTCGTTATTCCTCAAAATCTTTTTGTGGAGAAAGATGACGACGCGAGGTTTTCTAAATTATATTCTGTTGACTTTTGTTTGCAGATGGATGTTGTTGAAAATTCGGAAAACTTCATATCACTTAGCACGCATCGATGTTTGACGTGATGAATCTTGTTAAAATTCTCCTTGAGGATTTTCTCTAGTCACTTTCCAAGAGACAATGGAGAAAGTGACAAATAGCACAACTGTTGGATACATATGATCTTACCTCGATGAATTAATATCGATACCGAGCTGGGCCATACGTCAAATGCCGGTTGGCTTTTGTACGTGACATTTTAAAGGCTCATTTTTTCTGCGCTATGTAAACTACTTAATAAACTACTCAGTGTCTTTCAGTTAATAAAAGTGTCCTGGCAAGGCATAAAAAATGTAATCCTTCACACACAACATGCTTGCGTTAGTCGAGATGATAACAAACGCCTGTCTGCAATGTGGCATGGATGGATAAACAACACCGGACATAGACGCACCCTATCTGCATCTGCCTCACCCCCTCCTAATGGGTAAAGGATTTGACCAACCAATTGAGATGCAGCGCAGATTGACCTAACCACGGCAAATCTCACGTAACCTCTGTTCTTTTGTCAATGTGATTTCGATAACGACACTTCTGAGAAAGGCCACCCGAGGTGGTTGAAACGTACAGTATTGCAACTCGTTCGTAACGTGGTGCTGTTCTCAACCATTTCATTCAAAAATATTATATTTTGTCTTTCAATGCGCATTATACATTACGATATTCCACGCGAGAATACGTGTCTAGTCACATGTCATGTTTGATAGACGTTCGTTTATTACAACGTAAAACCTTTTACTAAGGGCTAGTTGCTACAAGAATAAATTATTCCCGATTAAGATGTTTGAATATAAATGCGTCATGCTTAACCATGCATATGATACTTTTTTCAAAAAGGGACAGATCCATGACGGGATGTT
Organism: Paragonimus skrjabini miyazakii; assembly: GCA_014338405.1. Taxonomy (NCBI): domain Eukaryota; kingdom Metazoa; phylum Platyhelminthes; class Trematoda; order Plagiorchiida; family Troglotrematidae; genus Paragonimus; species Paragonimus skrjabini miyazakii. The sequence goes on from JTDE01000138.1 coordinate 301,851, forward strand.
CAAAAAATCAAGAAATCATTTAATGGAAATTATGAGTTTTTAAAGTGTATTAGATAAAGTTATTTTTATACGCATCCAAACTTACGGAAGCGCAGTCTGTTAAAACCTGTTGGTGGAAGCATGCCGAACATTCACAAGGACACGTTATACTCATATGATGAATTCAAAAATATTATCCCACAATTTTCCCGAATTCCACTTAAAAAGTGGGTTATTATTGACTAAGTTCAAAAACCAACGTCAGGTGGACAGGTAATCTGTTAGTGCGGTTCCACTAATAATGAATGAAAATGATCGCTGATGGTTAAAGGCTACATAATGCCTCATCTATTTGAAGGATTCTATACTAAGTAATTTTAAAGGTACACACTTACAAGATGTATATGTAAAGTACACAATACACCGTTTTGATGAAAAAAGTTAAAGCAGAGAGAAAGCTGAATATTCGGTGAAGTAGGTTAGACTATCCCGGCGTTAAAAACGTGTAGCCTTGCTCGCAAATAATGTAGCATGACTCGATTGCGCAAAAATTAAACGGCAGGTTTTCGCAACAGAAAAATTAAAAGCTAGACACGACTATCAAAGACGTTTGCCCATACTGGAGCGTGAGATGTCTTGAGGAAGACTGGTGGTACAATACTTCCAAAAACGTGGATACACGTCAGTCGTGCAATACGATATTAGTGTTCGTGGTTCCGTATTTGTATGTCTGACATAAACAACCTCCCAGATGAAACGTCTTCTGCGATTATAATAAGTGAAGAGATTATCATCAACAAAGAATTTTGCTTACACGTGTCCGCATAGAGGTCTGAAAATGAGGAGGTCAATCCACTTAAAGTATACCCAAACACCAGTAGTTTCATAACAAATGTATGTCTGATGTCTATTAACAAAGATTGAGCTATGCAATAAGCATTCGATTTGCAAAGAACGTAAGCTGATACGACTTCCTGGCTTCATTAGCCTATACTTAGCAAGATTTAGTTTTCCCTTAATTGTTCATGTTTGCTTTAACTGTCATATCAGTGTATGGTTCATTTATCTTCATTCTTCAATTCCGATGGCTATTGTCTTAAAAATAACGGATTGCATAAGTTAAAACAAGACGTGATTTTGTTGAACAACTGATTGAAATATTCAATTTGATAGCTTGCATTAATAGGGTGTGTTGATGTTTTGTATAACAGCGGAATGGTGATTAAAGAAACAATTTGAATGAACTAGTAAACGATAGCAATTCAATATGTATGCTTCACAATACTTTCAATTCCAGAAAGACTGTTCCAGACTGCTTCCGAAGTGGGTGTTTTGCGAATAACGTTAGTGTTAGTATGACAATTTCAGTGTTCGTACCAGCAGGAGCATTTTTTGCTGAAATGGAACACAATAGCAAGTGTAAAACCAAACAATACTTGAGGTTACACTCAACCTTAAAATACAAACAAGTGAATTTACAAAAGATGATGCCAGTTTTTAGTTGAATTTACAATGCAAATGGCTTTGTTTTTGTAAGACAATGCAGAATTGCTAAAACCACTTACATTCGCTCAGGCAGTTATAGGCTGCAATGACAATTATAAATTCATATCAAGTCAAGCGTATTAAGGATTTCATTTTTAGGTAAGCAATTCAGAAGTGCAGTTATTTAAAATATACGTAAATCGTTTTGCACACGGCGTTATATATTCGGTCCTGTATTTTATTAATACCTCATTATCAACAAAATAACACTCTGTTGGTGAAACTAGTTGGTGACACTCGTGAGAAAACAACCTCTGTTCAACATTATACATTGGTTACTTTTTAGCTTGTTAAGTGTGAGACAACTGCAGTTTGCTGAGTACAACAGTATTCAAGTAGAAGTGAGCAGAACATATTTGTGATAAGTCTGTTTTATAGTTACAATTTTATCTTACTTGAGGTAAGAAATTCTCTGCATTCTGTTGGAGTACAATTGGCAATAGATTTTTGTCTTATACAATACAGTTTAGAACTATCTCTTGACTTAATCACAAGGACAAGAAAAGCACTGACAATTGCAAACAGATATCGTGTTTGAAGGACATTTTTTAAAATTTAAATTTTATCTGTTTCAACTTCGGGACTGGTAATCGAAAAACGGTGGTTAATTCGTCAGTAAATCCACGTTCGAATAAACAACGAATGTTGAAATAGCAATGTTCACATAAAATCCTTTTTTGTCAACTGAAAACACTGGTGAACAATGTGTTCCAAAATATCG
>JTDE01000138.1:311845-335698 GCA_014338405.1 Paragonimus skrjabini miyazakii
CGGATGTAACGCATAAAAACCCACCTTTTCGGGTAACCATTTGATTGTAGTACAGTCGAAAAGGTTCATAGAAAGGCACTGAAGGCATAGGTAGCTTCTGGGTTCGAGCTAGCACACGAAGTTCGGCTGCGTTGAATGTTCGTTTAATCGAATTAATCAGTCTTTGTGTTGTTTGGTGCATACTGCACTCACCTTCAAAAGGCAATTCTATATCAATCTTCTTCTTTTCTACTGTAACCACCGGCTCGGATGGCGGTTTCGGCCAACTGTGTCTTTCTGTGAACCTCTTTGGGTAACCATTTGATTGTAGTACAGCCGTGCTCAACTCTAACTCCTCCACAAGACTGTCTTGTGTACAGATTCGTATTGTGTGTGAATAGTGTATTCTCTAGTGCACGCTTTGGATGGACCGGTGTGAAACTACTAAAGTTTAGGTTTTGACCAGACCATGTGGATTTCCTATAAACACCTGTTTTGATAGAGCCATCTTCCCGGCGACTTATGAGTATGTCTGGAAACGGCAAACAACTACCAGTCTCAAATTCACACGTTACTTTCAGATTAGGATGACAAATATTTAAGCGCTGCACTAGGTTACCTATTGCTTGTTTGGACCGACTGAATACTAGTGTATCATCAACGTAGCGTTTGTAGTATGTCAGACTTGCTATGTCCCCGGCTAACTCTTGTTCATTCCTTAACACGAAAAAGTCAGCTAAGATTGGCCCTAAGATTGGCCCCATGGCTACTCCATCTATTTGGCGGTAGCACCAATGAAGAAAACAGAAACTGACGTTTTCAGTGCATAACAATAAGGCTTCCCTCAGAATATCGCCAGGCAGAGGTAAAGTAATGTGGCTTGTTTCAACGAGCTCACAAATATAGTCAATTGCGTCATGTAACAGGACATACGTAAACAGTGACTGAACGTCTGTGGGACACATCAACTCATTAGCAAGATTAATGTTGTCTAAGTCACTGATCAGTTCGAAAGAATCTTTAATAGAATATGCCTGAAACTTTTGTTTTAAAGGATGTAAGATAGTGATTAACCAGCGTACCAGTTTATGGTACGGAGAATTTGTTATTGCCAGGATAGGCCCAAGAGGCATTCCGGACTTGTGTATTTTAGTGAGGCCGTAAAGCTGAGGTGTCGACGACCCACATGGTTTAAGAGACTTGTACGTCACTTCATCGATTATGTGCAGTTGTAAGAGAAGTTGAAGATGCCGTCCTATACGATTTTCTATTTCAGTGATATTGTCCACTGTGTCTGTGTGCTGAAACTCCTCTAATATTGACAGCATCTTCTGCACATACGTGTCTCCGTCTAAAATGACTGCACCGGAGCCCTTGTCTGGCTTGGGGATTACTACATTTTTTGATTTAAGTTCTCTTAGCGATTGTAGGTGTTGTTTTGTAACAGCGCACCGGCCGTTGATCGGGGTCATGATAAACCCATTAGCTATATCAGTGAGTTTGGTTTTAAGCCAACCTAAGTTGTCAGCAGTAGTTAGCTAAAGATCTGACAACTGACCAATTAGGCTCTCAAACTGGGCTTCAACACAAATATGGTTAGGCTTATATGATGGTATTTTATAATCTAGACCCAGAGCTAAGGCTTCTAATTGCAAAGAATTTAACTGTAATTAAGAACAGTTCAATACATACTTACTGGGATCCAGTGGAACTGGTTCTTCAGCAAGCTTCCTACGTGACTTCTACAAGCGGTTGATGTAAGTCTTCTTCATACGATCGATGATCGCCTTACAGAATTGTGTAAACACTATACGACCACATAATTAAAGTGACGAACAATAACCTCAGACGTATTGCGACCGCATACATCGAAACTGCACAAATGCGACTGGTGGATTTGAGTCAAACACATTGCCGTCTTCTTCCTATCGTAGAAAACTTGTCATTATGTGGCTGATATAAAAAATAACCGTTTCATGCTATTGTAAATTTGATACTGATGAGTCAAGACGAAATGCTTGCATCTACCAGTTTCCGTGTTCTAACGGTGTTGTTCAAACTTCTGAAGGGAATGAATTGTTTTAAACGTTTCAGTTTAGTTTACCATTAGTAAATACCAAAGTACGTAAATTTTAAAAGGTTTATTTTAATCCATTTCAGCAACGTCACCATTGCACATGGTGAACTGTTTCTCCTAATTACCAAACCTACGTTTCACACAAGGCAAGCTTGCATCAATTCTGTCATCCAGTGATCCATTGATCTGGTAGTGAAGTAACTTCGCTGATAATGCAAAGTTACTTTGATCCGATAATTGGGCGAAACGATCTCTCCACGAACTACATCTATGGCAAATCTATGGAAATTGAATGAATCTAATCTGTTAAATTAGTCTACTATATGAAGTGAATAATGTTTTAACGCAATGGATGGAATAACCATTACGTTGCGACAGGTTAAACAGTGGTAATGCCAACTACCGTTTATAACGACGAGGTAATGACTTACTGGCTGAAATTTCCGTTTCAATCTCTATAAACAATTGCAATTATAATTTAATGTTTCCTAGTTGTCTAAAAAATCACATTTGTGAAAGTGATACAAAATGGATTGCCGAACTCCTTTTTACGAATGCGGTATATTTTACATAATTTGTTTAAATTGTAACGGATATTTACATCTACATTTCTGCCTTAATAAAATGTTTGGACTTTTAGGAAACGGATTTTACGTCCAAACAATGAGAGTAGAAATTATTTTTTTAAAATATTAACTACTGTGAAACCAAGCAAAACCTGATCATATATTGTCTACATTGACGATGTCAATAAACAAATAAAACCAGAGCATTGCTGGCTGCGTTTTTGACTAAACCTGAGTGGCCACAACATCAGCAGACTTCCGGTAGCCGTCTCTAGCTTCGCTCGAACAAACAGTCATGGTACACTTCAATTAAAACTATATATGTCATGCTTTTGAGCATGGTTCAACTGTGACTGTTGTTCACCTGTATAAACCATACGGGTTAGAGTAGGCCGGCACCATAACACGTTGTTTGTGTAGAGTTTGCTGTACATTCTCAATTCCCGACAAATTTATTGCGTATCTACTGTATGTACCAATGACCTAGTTAATAACTCTGTTCTCCATATGATCATCCAAGTAAATAGTGGTTCAATTATGGGCCAACCACTTTCAGTTAAAACAAGACTGCTCTTAGTTCCATCAATGAAAAATAACAATGAAAATAACAATCGACGCGAATGCAATATTTTGAATGCAACCTCAAGAAGTTAACTGACAAATACATCTGATCTTAACGATCCGTAGTATCTCACGCTGGTGAATATTCAACAGACTGTATAGTGAAAGAAAATTTGCACGTAAAACTTTCAATTTCAGCCAGAACAAGACGTTTTTTTGTTTACCTTTGATTCTCCAATCTGTACCTGAATATTTTTAGAGAATATGAACACAAATCAAACTTGAACGTTTGTCGCAAAAAAACGTATCTAACAATCAACCAGTTATCCCTTCTAACCCAGAGTTAACTTTCCTGCCCGAATTGCCTAAAGCCAGCTCACATTTTTAAATGTTGATCATGACAAAATTGATTTGGTTCCCCAAGGGGACATGGTGCGTCTAAAAACACTCCACAAACTGCTGGGAATATTGATCTACCGCACCCAATCGTGGATTTGTTAAAGAAAAGATCGGAAGTGATTGTTGATAGTCGTTTATATAACCGGCACAGCTAGAAACAATCGTTTACTTATGAAATAAGTCGTAAATAAGAGCGCCATCGCTGAAAGAAGACGAATTTCTACATTGCTATCACTGCGTGTTTTAGCTTATGTCTTTGAGGTTAACAGTAGCCTCGGCTAAACTTCACTGGTGAGTAATTAAGTGTCCATCAAATAAGTCGTATATGTTTGAAGAACAAACTCCATCCACCGTACTCCTGTAGCATTTTTTCATTGTCAGGTTTTTTGTGAAAAAATGGTAGAAACACATCTTTTTCCTAATTGTTCATACTGTACGTGCTATAAACATCATTTGAATCAATGTGATCACACATGCGAAAAACATTTTTCAATTCCACCGATTTTACTATCATAGCAGGCTATACTTGATCAAATGTATTGTGCATTATTTCTGGAAATTTTATCATATAGCCGTTAACGCTCAGACCGTTAAATTTTAGGAAGGGCTAAATATATTCCAGCACTGCCTCTGATGCAATTGGAGTAGAATAGAAAAAAAACGTCTTAATAATAGTCTTACTGAGTAGCCAATAGAGGAACCCTTGATTCAAATCAAATTATGAACGTGGAATAAATTAAAAGCGACATGTGCAGCTAGTTGAATTAATGAAAAAATAAGTAGCTATGCAGCTGATTAACTCATACCATAACAACTTGTGGACGGTTAGTATTTTGTTTTATTGGAAACGGAACTGGTAACAGTATTCCAACTAATTTAATTGTTATTTCACATAGTTAATGTGTAACTCGACTTCAATGATCTATGAGTGTACGATTTGCTTCCTTCTATTATTACTGCATCAGTTTGACCAGTTGATTCCATTCTTATTTGAACTGTTAAGATCTGGTTGGTCATGGTTTGCACAGAACTGAGTTGACCAGTAAGCTGTCAATTTGCACCAATCCCAAATGACTGAAGCCAGCTTGATCAGGAAGCCTGATCAAACATCGATTGTCATGCTGTGAAAAATTGCACATCTTTGAGATTTCTTTTTTCCAGTCGTAAGTATGTTGGCTTGGATTGCAACCAACTTTCTTCAGCAACTTTAAATACGTATTCAAATTGCTTCACACGTTAGAAATAATAGTTACCTTGTTGATTTTTATTACTTCCTAGAATACAATTAAAAATCAATTCGGTTTAGTAGGTCATTTTTTTAAGCCACAATCATACACGTGCTATCATTTGAACCCGTCGTTGACAGAATGCACATTGGATTGAAGAAACATCCTGCTTTGCTACGATTTATATGCAAGTGTACGTGACCAAAGGTTCACGGAATGCATTCACATATTAAAGTACGCATGGTTAACAGTTGAAAATTGAAATCTACCAGAATTGAAAGCACAGTCGAGAAAACTGACAGAAATCTGAAATCTGGTCCGTCATTATCCGTTAATCATTACAACGTAAAAACCATACAAACGTTTAAGGATAATAACCACAACACATGAAATACAAAACTGAAAACTGAAACTTGCTAACAGAGATGGACGGCATTAGATGCCACATGATGCAATCGGTTTAGGAAAACTTCTATGCACTAATGCAACTGACTAAATGTGATGGAAACATCAAACTATCACTTTCGTTCTTGTAAACTAACGTATTGTATAATAATTTGTAACTGAAGTTTCCCTCAAGCAGAAATTTACGATTCCAACTACCGGCGTCGAAATTTGTTTGATATTTTCAAAGAAATATTGCGAAATATTCGTCTAAGCACTTGATAAACAAAGCTAAATTGGCACCTTACGGTCAGCATAAGTGTTCATTTCTGTAGAATCAGAATTAGACATTTTAAAATTGTCGACTATATGAATCAAACCGTTGAACACTATTTTAGATAAGACTCAATTGTGAAAAGTCAGGGCTTTGACCGGATTTAAACCAGTGACAGAAACATGATGCCTGACCACAGCAAGCGCTCTACCAGCCGAGCTACGAAGTCACGCCAGGAGCCTGGAAAGTTCACAGTTGTACTCGGTTACCCACCCGTCTCACCGTTTCATTTGCTGTCCACCAAGTGATCCAGGCCGTTTTCGATTTTTAGATGAACAGACATAAATTAAACAATAAGAAGAATGTAGAGTAAAGATCATTCATTTTCAAGGACCGCTTGTTTACTGAGAACAACTGGTCATACAGCGACCTATGAGAACGATGGGGATAGAGAATATTGTGTTCAGTGTTCAGCATGCTGGAAATTCTGTGCTATGCGTAGAACACAATTTATATGGGATCACAGCTTTTGCTTTCACATAGACCTTTTCTGGAACTCCGTCAAAAATAAATCCCGTGCCTCAAGCTTTTTTGTTATTATTATACACGTTGGAAATAACGAGTATTACTGCTAAGATCGAGGTTTGGAATCCGACATTGTTCACATATAACAACTATGTTGATTTCTGCGCACATGATCCCACCTTAGGTGACATCAGATTATAACCTTCAAATAGCTGACTACGTTTACAAGCAGGTGAGGCTTGGTTTGCTTGGTGTTTACATTCTGGTCATTTCGCAGACGCTTGGAAATGATTGAACCTAAAGGGAGCAAAAGTGAAATCTAATGCCTCAATCTAAAACTGGTTGTTTTCAGATTAATCAAAATGAGGATATTTTGATTAGATGCACTGGTCTTTAGTATATATTACCCTAATCTTAACACCTAAAACGAATGGATCTTTCATGCATTCTAATTATATATAGTTTGCTTACGTTCCGGAAGGTCTCGTAATTCTTGAAAATACAAGTCAAGTAGATGTGAATGTAAGGAAACTGGTACACGAAAATCTATTCGTTAATACTCAACAAAAGGGTAAGCGAATCGGTGTGTGCTGGAACATAGAGACCGACAAATTATTTTCCATGTGAGCCATTTTGGAATGCAGTAGGCATTGAATTTTTCAAAATTACTGTCTATTCGTTGTCTTTAAAACATACAAGCCTGACCAAACAAAACAAGTGGGGGGATTTTCGGTGTCTACTTCGTAGAAAACCCACACACATTGCATACTTTTGGATAGTAGGCATTGTTTGGTCAGCCCTTACCGGACAGTACTTGATGCGCTACTCTTGTTGTAAACTTGTTGCACGTTTGTGTAGGTGCACTCAGTTTGCGGTATAGGCCAAGGGTATGATGCTTGTTGAATAGCAATCATTCTGGGATCAATCCTTCGCCGTTTAAGCCGACCACAGATTCTATCGTGAGACGATCTAACTCTTCGTACAATGTACTCTTTGTTGGCCACTACAATACCGTCGTGATTTACACGGCCACTTCGCAAGGAATTTATTAATTTTAAAAGGGGTTGCATTAAATCTTTGTGAACCCAATCACTGAGGGTTTGTTCTAAACACACTAACGCAGTTGTTCTGTTTAGCCAGAAGGTAACCCATGCATGGATTGAAGCAATATCTCCCCTTGTTTTGACAACGTCTGCTTGGTCGTTGAAACGTTAACTTTCGAGTTTATCTGTGCATTCTATGGCGAAATATTGACTGACCAATTTGCCTGTTGCATTCCAGTCCACTGGGAAATGTTTGAGTTGGTCGAACTTGAAGAATTTGCGTTCATTCTAGTGAAATGCTGATTGGTTTGGTGAACATCGTTCAGCAAACATCATAGAATCATCTAGTATTGAAGAGGTCACAGTAGTTATTATTTGTTTAAATAGTTGTAGATCGGTGGACAGCAGGCTGTAAAGGCATCTACTTATGAACAGGACTCGTAACATTTTCACGAAAGCGTTCTTGATCATCTTTATCTAGCTTGATACATAGTGGCTAACCACCGTTTGTGTAATGTATAATTAGTTCTAAATTTTTGACCGACTAATTCATCACGATACAACACAATATAACGACATTAATGAAACCGTGGAGATATTTATTTTATCAAAATTAATCGTGTTCTCTAAGTTGAAAATAGATTATAGTCAGAGTTAACGAATTACTTCTATCACATCAGGAAACATCATTCACCGAGAAATTTTGTGGAACAGGATGAGTCGGAAATATTTTACAAATCCAGTTTAATGCTTCATATAATAGAGAGTATCCAGACATATATAAAACGGTCATGTCTGCGCTAAACAAATATTGATGCGGTAACTCTTGTAAAAGAATATCACCAACTTCCGATAGTGCCCCGTAAATCTGAGAGTAAAATAGTCGAATATCAGTTCACATAATACGCGCACTGAAAAGTGATGATGACATATTTTGAAGTGCATTAACTTATATTTTTGATATACCAAGAAATAACCATGTCAGCTCACATTTTGTTGCATTAAACTTCACTAAAATTGAGATTGTTCGAGTAAAATCTATGATTGTTGACAAATAATCACACATTTTGACATTTCATCGGATTCGCAAAGTATAGTGACTTGGACGAGAACAGTTATGCGTGTATGCTACATCCATATGCAATAAACGATCTCAGTTCAAACCTGATTTGGACAGTCATTTCGCACTTCACATCAGATGCAATTCGATCTACTGTTACTACAGCCATTGCATATGTTCCTCAACAATTACTCCACTCTCAACACACTTCTGATCAGATTTGATTCAAAGTTGTATTACGATTTCTCAAGACGGATATGTGCTGGTGTTCAATCGCTTCAGAAACCTGTATGGACCGACAGCATACCTACTTGAGATCTAAACTAAACACCAATCTTGTCGTTTCTTTTAATCAGTTGCATAATTGCCGGAACATTGAAAGCCAATACTAGTTATCAAACAAGAGAGGTTACATGGTAAAACGACAAATAACTTAAGATAAACAGGGCAAAAAGAAATTACCTACAAATTCTAAATGCGGAAAATTTCAAATATCGTCAGAACCCAAACATTTGTTCTTGCACGGTCATGCAAATCGTTTCATAAGGTGCATCTTACGACTAATTCGGATGCTTCATTTCTCTCGTGGGAATAAATTAATTAGCAGCGTGGTTCGATCATTTCTAGAAAATTAACATTAGACAACAAGGTTCAGATAGATAAATTTAGGGTGATAGTCATTCTGGTGGGCCCCGTTCATGGTGGCGATTCGATAAGTTGGTCGATATCATATTAGCAAACTGTTTGACTTGTAAGCGACTGTGGTGTTTGAGACATCAAACTGCGTAAACAGCAATACTCAGTAAGCGGGACATATCGGTGACCAGTTTTGACGAAGTGATAGTAATTAGAAATCGCTTATAATAAACAGCCTTTTGATCATCCACGCAAGGTAACGATTTTGATATTGTCCATCAGCCGTATCATCAATGGATGAAAAAACTATGAAGACCACACGTTTTCACTGACATCAGTGATTTTAGAGCACATACGAACGTGGCGATTGTGATAACCGGTTGAATTGTGCAGTATATCTCTAACCTAAAGACAGTTTGACTTTGAATTGTTCAACAGAGGTATGTTTAACCTTCTATGGAGTGAAGATATTAGAAAAACCGCACCAGGCCTTGAATGGTGTATACATGTATATATATATATGGTGTATATATCAGTAAGTTTATGTAAATTACATCTTCGCTTTTTGCAACTGCTGACAGTCGTACTTTAAACACTTAATTGCTTCAGTTACTTATCAATTAGGATAATCGAAGATAGACATCATTCAACTTGACATTCCGGGTGGTAAGCATTTGGGAACTAATTGGCGAGTTTGTAAGTTCGGTTTGTTTATTATCTAATTCAGGGTAACCTGACATGGTTAAAAATATCCCTATCATATCAGAACATCTTATCTGTCAAACTTGAACCATTCGGAAAACCAGTGTGACATTTCGGGACTCAAATTGAGCATAACAATACCGTTCTGAAAAAGGGCACCTATTAGTGAATTCCGGTGACATTTTATTTAATGACTCTGTCATGAGAGCAGATCAGAGTTTGCAAGCAACGATTTCACGCAGTTACATATGACTAAGCCCACTTTTTTAAAACCCAACTGTTTAACACAAAAGATATCATCTTGAAATATAAAGTACCACTTACTTTTTAATTCATATTGTTCTGGATTAATATAAAGTCGATAAGTATGAAATTTCATTTTTATTTAGAATTCCGATGCATTACACAGTTATTTGGAATGTGAATACTTTTCATAAAAAGATAGATTTTACCACAAGTTTATGCCACAATAATATACAACAACGATGAGAGTGTATATTTTTTGCTTAAACATTTAATGTTCACTGAGATTTAATGGGGTAAACTTTTATTTAATTTGGCGTCCAGTTCTCCTTCTTGAATTACTTACTTCCGTTGTCAGGATAATCTGTGAATATCAGACGTTTAAATTTAAATAGAAGCATTTTTTTCCGATAACAAAAGCAAGAGTCAATCTGGACATCGCAACAATGTTCAGGAAAATGAGGTAAACTTTTATTACATTGAACGTCAAATTCGTTTTCCTGAACTACTCACATCCGTGACCAAGATGATCTGTGGAATTTAATCGTTTAGTTTCAAATGTAAACATTGTTTTCTAGCAACAAAAATAGTGAGAATACATAATTGTATGCAAGAAACAAGTGAATAACTGAAGTAATGAAATATAAATAGAAGCTGTTGCAAAATATTACAAAGTAGCAATTAACTTTTTACGATTAACAGCCAAGTATATTCAAATTGTCACAAATATAAGTATAATTTATGATGCATGGTTCAACCTGAAGCTGTCCTGACAAATTGTGGCTTACATAACACGTTACTACTCACTGATATTGAATCCGCTGGTATCTGTGTGCGAAGACAAAACGATAGATTAAAATATGTCGTTGAGGCGCACACAGAAATAGACTAGTGTCAAATCACTGTTATTCAACGTAAACTATTGAATACTGAACATAAAATCTTATCCAGATTGCCATTACCGTAAGATGGCATCTGTTGGCTAGGTGTATGTACCATAAATATTGTTCTGTGTTTAAGACAATTCCGCGATATATGTGCATATCCAAAAAATAGTAGACACATCTCAAATTAGTAATCGGCATAGTCTTACACGTTATTCGACCGTGATCTAAAAAGAAGTCGAAGAACTATCAATTTATTGTTAAAGGTTATATGATTATGCTATGCTTCTCTTAACGTTTCTCAAAATGTAATATTATTGTCCAAATAAAGGTTTTATTGCTGTATAACACTGTAGTAAGTAAGAGCGTTAACAAGATGATTGCTCACTGTAAGTTTTTACGGTAGCGTCAGCTATATTAATTGAAATAAAACATATCAAAATGTAGAGACAGTAAAATAATATTACTATGGATTATTGTTTTGTGGAAGAGTCTTATCCGAAGTATATAAAAACAGTGGTCATTATTGATATCCGTACTTCCGTTTTGCCTGTTGATATATATATATATATATTTATACTTAGAAAAAAAAGTGTAAGTGTAATTTCATTACAAATGGCTTAACTGCTTCCCATTTATGTTTCCATTGACGGCATTGAATAAACTTGTTACACAATTGTTTCGTAAGTCAGATCAAGGTAGACGACATAATTTTAAAGCTAAACTTCAAATACCCAACAGTATGATATTGCATTAGTTTTGCTCTAGTGTTCCTCAGATTGTATTTTGCAATTGTTGTGCGGAAGAAACAAACCCACATAATTTTTCTGAACCATGGCCTCATGATCTAGTGAATAGTTACGTATGGTGACATACTCATGGACTGGCGGTTGCTTCATTTATTACGTACATGCAACTGATAAAAACAATTATGCATACTACGTTGTACACTATATCGATAGTATTCACTGGACCAAGTGCGGCTCATCCGACAATGTAACAGACCAACCGACAAACGTGGAGCATAGGGTGCGAGCAGGCATGCATTGAAATCACTTTTTCGTCACAAACTTATTAGTGCAAACACGCGGAAACGCCGGTTCTCAAACGACTCAGACTAACCAGATACACCTCACTATATATCTCTCGTACAATTGACAAAACACCGACATGGTAGCGCAAACGGCTAATTAGGCATTGGACTGTTGAGGGTGTTAGAGTGTCTGAGTCGATACGCACTTCAGGCAGATCTGTGTCTAACTTTTCAACTTATGCGCTTCGCGAGTACCGTTTATGAGCACGCTGACTTTGTCACCGGACCAAGGTCATGTTTTTGTATATCATGATTCCAGAAGGAAGTCAGTAAAGTAGGTAGTGTATTCTAACGAGTGGACTAAGTACGGGCAATTGTCACATGTTAACGTAGGCACAATGTGAGAGCAAGTGCATGAATCAATATGCACATGCGATTGTTCGTTGGGATGGAAAACATACACTTGCAAATGCCGCGGGGTGAAAAGTTAATCAATGCCTAACCGAACAACATACACACACGCATTTGCTCGAAACATATTGGTTTGAGCTGTCCATGGGCACCGTGGATCCGAGGTCGTAACACAGCTGAAATCCAAATTCTTCAACATCATGTCCGTTTTAATATGAAAGCCAGTGTAAGTGCGTAAGAGTGATGCACATTCCCGCTGTATTGGCAAATAGGTAAAAGCTGTTTTAGTTAAGAATGTAATCTTAAATAAAACAATGAGAAGACGCAAGGCATGTGATATTCTCCGGAGTAACATTTGTACACTCTAATCACACGTGGACATGTAACTAATTTAAAACGAGTCAAAATTCCACAGAGCGGGAGTTATGGCCTAAGGGATTAAACGGACAGACACCAAAAATGAAAAATCAAAATTGTGGAAATGCTGACTACCAGGGTAGCCGCAGTGTCAACACAAATTGTTTTTGAATACACAGGGAGACTGTTACGTTTAATGGCCAGAGCCTCAGCAAACTGGAGTATTCGTTTCCGGTTGCTCCGAAAGATCACCGAGAACGCGTCAGAAACTTTGACTATGTGTCCTGTTTGTATTATGTGCTTTGCAACGGAAGATGCGGGGTGCCGTCCATCGGCATCTATACAGGCTCCAGGCATTTCTAACTGCGTCTCCAACCATTTGGGTACATGCTCCTTGATACGAACAGCTAGTTGTCGGTTTGTTCTCCCTATGTAGCTCATACTGCAGCTACACGAGTATTTGTATAAACAGTGAGATGTGACAGACGTACACTGTTTGTTCGTAACTGTGGCGACTGGTAGAGTTCTCGTTCGTTGTCCCCTTACAAATACGTCTTCATTTCCTGAAGACTTGGATAGGTATGTAACCAACCTGTCATCAGAAACACTTTCGCGCATTCAAGGATTGAAGTTTGCTATACCACCAGAGAAAGTTGAAGAAATCGGTTCACATGCCCAGTTTGAAAATCTTTACGATCAAATTCAGCGACATTCGCCAGCGTCTGAGGAGAATCAAAATTGATTGAAAGTAAAACTAGTGGATTTCACCTAACAATATCAGAATTACAAACAAAAGCGTCACAATTAACTAACACCGGCACACTTCCAAAGCCTAAGAGAAATAAGATAAAATGAGAACTTGGTGTTATGTCCGGACAAAGCCTCAGGAGTTGTGTTAATGGACAAAGCGGAGTACGTGGATAAATTACTTGAAATTCCTAATGACACTCAGAAGTTTCTCCCGGATGATAATCCTGACAAAGTCCAAGAAGTGGAAAAGAAAATCTGCCGCAGGCTGGAAGGGTTGAGGATAAACGGCGTCATGTCTGTCGATCAATGTAGACAGATGAAGTAGCAGTGCTCCGTTTCCTATCCCAGTGACCGAACTAAAATCATTATTACTTTTATGCACACATAATGTAAGGTTCAGTTTTCAAACGTATAGTTTCCGACAAGTGGACGGGGTTGCAATGGGCAGTCCGTTAGGTCCACTTCTAGCGGATTTTTTCATGGCCAAAGTAGAATCTACACTATGCGAAAGCCTGTCAAAACCAGTGTTGTACAGACGCTACGTAGTTGATATTCTAGCCATCTTTGAGAGCTCGAGTGAAGCAACTACTTTATTCTCGAAGTTGAACCAGACTCACTCAAACTTAAAACTGACGAGAGAGAACGAAGCGAATGGCTTCCTTCCATACCTGGACATTCTAGTCACTCGAAGACCAGATGGCACAGTAGAGAGATCCTTCTACAGGAAACCTACCTGGACTGGATAGTACATGCACTTCGAAAGCTTCTGTCTGGTGCAGCATAAGAGAAGTCTAGTCAGGACGCTTTTCTATAGAGCACGAAGGATTTGCACTGAAGACAACCTATAGTTAGACTTAGGCATACTGACAGACACTCTGCAGGTCAACGGGTACCCCCTGCGATTTATTAAAAAGTACAGCAAAGCCGTCATTCCAACTGTAGAAGTGACGACAGTACCGAAAAGGACAGTGTACTTAGAACTTCCGTTTCTAGGGGACAGCTGGTCAATAATGACGAGAAAGCGTCCAACATCGGTTGTATCCAGGACTTATAACGCTGCAGAGTTGTATGTAATATAACGAACGAGAACTCTACCAGTCGCCACAGTTACGAACAAACAGTGTACGTCTGTCACATCTCACTGTTTATACAAATACTCGTGTAGCTGCAGTATGAGCTACATAGGGAGAACAAACCGACAACTAGCTGTTCGTATCAAGGAGCATGTACCCAAATGGTTGGAGACGCAGTTAGAAATGCCTGGAGCCTGTATAGATGCCGATGGACGGCACCCCGCATCTTCCGTTGCAAAGCGCATAATACAAACAGGACACATAGTCAAAGTTTCTGACGCGTTCTCGGTGATCTTTCGGAGCAACCGGAAACGAATACTCCAGTTTGCTGAGGCTCTGGCCATTAAACGTAACAGTCTCCCTGTGTATTCAAAAACAATTTGTGTTGACACTGCGGCTACCCTGGTAGTCAGCATTTCCACAATTTTGATTTTTCATTTTTGGTGTCTGTCCGTTTAATCCCTTAGGCCATAACTCCCGCTCTGTGGAATTTTGACTCGTTTTAAATTAGTTACATGTCCACGTGTGATTAGAGTGTACAAATGTTACTCCGGAGAACATCACATGCCTTGCGTCTTCTCATTGTTTTATCCAAGTTCATCAAGGGAATGAAATGTTTTAAATTTATTAATGTAATCATTCTTTTTAAGCACACTTCTAACTAAAGAATTTGTTCCTGAACACATTTTTAACAAACCACCAAATGATTCGTGTAAAATATATGCTCATATATCATTTCATTCGCTTTCCAATCAAATACACAAATTAATTTTTCATCAGAGAACGTTTAGTTTGAAAAATTATCATTTACTTCAATAAGCAATTGTCTTTCATGTGTGGATTCAGTTTGCATTTTATCTTTTATGTAAACAAATCAATACTGAATCCTTCACTCCATTCATCAAATCATGAAGTCAAATACTAGAGTAAGTTCACCACATAACTTAAACCGCTACTTAGTAAATTGTTAACGTGATCATCAGACAATTGTGTGAATAGAAGCAAACGTTAGACTGAGTATCGCGAAGAAAAGTGTGAATAAAGATGGTTAATTGGTTTGATTATGACATTTGTAGTGAAGCCATTCCAAGCGCGGTTTGCAATCGAACAGGATACAATCAACAGAGCTTACCGAGGGTACCGTTTCGAACTTAAATATAGTATAGCACAAATATAGAGGGATCATGCAACACATATGAAAACTATACGAACTATTTAGCTATCAACGAAGGCATAAATATATCAGGAGATGGAAGCGTTCACATAGTCACTACAGTTGTCTTCAGTCATTTTTTGTCACAAAAATACCGGGAGAACTTACATTTCATGAAGCAGTCAACCACTGTGATAGAATAACGGAAGTCAGTTACCATTTTACCAGCTATCAGATATTTGCTCATGCAAATAAAGCGGAAGTACTAGCAACATTTGACATTGCATTCCTGAAACTCGAATCAGTGGTTAAACTAATGTTCTATCCATCAAAGCAGATGACTGTTACATTACCGCGTGAGTTGGCATCAAAAGATGTGACAGATTAATTGGTGGTCCATTTATTCCAAATACTGAAGCTTAGCTAACACATATGCATTGTTGTAAAAGAATGTGTTATAGTTATTCCAGAGTGTTCAAAACCTCGTGCCATCAACGATCTCGTTGTGAATTCAAGTGTATATTACATAGTACTTAAATATAAGATCTACAAAGGGGAGTTCATATGAAACAGAACACATTTAGACTACTAAGATATTCAACATACTGTTATGAATAATTTCTTCGTAATCTATTAAGAAAATACATATTCGGTAAACTGTTCACTCTTGATTACGCAAACCAGCTGTTAACGACAAAAAACAATACATATCATATACAGGTAAAAAGTGCTACATTGTTAAAATTGCTGCATGACAATGTTTTTCAAAATTATTAATGTGATAAGCAGTTCATGGTTCTTAGTTCGAATAACTTACCTCTGACAAACGGGAGTTTGAAAGTTGTGTTGTTTTTATGAATAACTAGGACATTACCGCGCTCCTGAACGGTGTTGCGTGATAAAACCTATTGCTTGTTATTAAATCATAATACAGCCTACCCAGCCTTTTCACGATCGGTGTCCATTTGAGTACGCGTAAGGAATGGATTCACGTAGAATCGCAGTTCCAACACATGTTCTACCG
Source organism: Paragonimus skrjabini miyazakii (assembly GCA_014338405.1). NCBI lineage: Eukaryota > Metazoa > Platyhelminthes > Trematoda > Plagiorchiida > Troglotrematidae > Paragonimus > Paragonimus skrjabini miyazakii. The sequence goes on from JTDE01000138.1 coordinate 328,206, forward strand.
ATGAAGTTCGGCATACCCACAATATTGTTCCACACACGTATACTTCACAGTTGTACATCGACCCACTTGACGTGATATAAGCGGAGTGGGTCTAAACTGACTATTGTGAACGTCTTCTGGTTAAGTTTCAATTGTGTATTATCTGAAAATCTACCTGTCTATCTGTTAACAAATCTATATGGAATGTTAAGTCCCATTACACAAAATAGTCAGATTATTAACTCGTACTAGTCCACTTTGACGCATCCGTTCACGAGAGCCGAATCAAAAGTTATTACTGGTATTCACTACAGAATGTCCCAGTGTACTTCAATTTCCTTGGATTTTTTCGTACATCATCCTTTGTCTTTTCAGTGGAATTTGGGAGAACGAGATTTGATTAGAGTTTGGTGCAGGAAGGCGGGAACTAGGTAAGTGAACACTGGTTGTTATGTCCTCCAGAGTGAGCCGGTTTTTCGTGAAGTTTTTTAACAATGCCATTTTGCTTTTCTCTTCAACCAGACTTCTTTTGAAGTAGGTTGAGTCTCACTACAGTCATTCGTCTGAGATGGTTTTTGAGAGTATAATTCATCATGAAGTTCGAGTAAACATTTCATCACATAAACCTGGCTGAATCGAACAGTTAATTGTCGTGAATTCTTGAAGCGCACAATAAGCAGAAGCACAGTAGCAAACTGAAATGGACTGGACACAATACATGTTTGTATTACGCTGAAATAACTAGCAGGAATTATCCCCTGAAGGTGCGAGAGTACTACTTTGTGAATGTGATTAACTGTTTTTTGTTTGTGTTGTGTCAGCCAGGGTACATTATGCAAACCACTGGGTCGTATGCAGACAAATAGAATGTTACAACATAACCTACTGGTTAAAATCCCTAACATTCATACGGAGAGTTGTGGAGGCATAAATTCAACATATGTAGCTTACATTGCCTGAGCACACTGATCACCTGGTAAGCCCACGTGTTCCAGTAGTTGGTTTTGATACCGATGTCTTGTTGTTTCAAGTGGTCAACGCGTTCCACATTTCAAAACCAAAATTACATCAATCAGTCGTTCCTTGTTACTCGTTTTGCGCCACTTCTTTGTGGCTGAAACAATCGTCCAACAAAGTCTGAAGTGCATATACCTATCCGACAAACTGCTTTGGCCACGAAGCAGTTATCGAGGAAATCCAACCCTGTTGTGCTCCTTCCGATGTCACAATCCGAGATAACTCTTTAGTGACAGGCTGCTGGTTTGCTTAATAAAATTCGGCGGACGTTCTGGAGCCAAGCAATAGATTCAAGAACCACAAACCAATGCAAATCAGTTACGGGCGTAAGCAAGCACTAGCAAGCAGGTCTTTCTCTACACAGATTGATTGTTACTACCCGTTGATGGCTAATGATTCTGCAAATGGATGAAGAACATTGAAGCAATGCCGATAGGCTGGATACATCATCGAAAGAGGACGACCGCATCTGTAACAGTATGCATAATGAAATCGGTCTAGGCAGACTATGAATTGAGCAAGATTATGTTGAGATGAGAATTATATCTACAAATGTGTCTGACTTGTTGTTGAGAGAAAACTCCTGGCTTCTTCTCCGCCGGTACTAATCATAGATTTATCTTCAGTCCAGGAACAACATCGTCCCCTTTTCGGAGATAGGCTGTAGTTTCTCCTCAAAATTAGCTACCACGATGTCTTCCAAAACATGGCGGCATAGACTTCCCATTACGACACCGTTTGTCGGCCGATAACCTACTACTCAAAGCCGAAATTTGATGTTTGGTGTTCAAATGGGAAGCAGCTATTTTAGTTCCGTAGAAGGCAAACTGACACGTAACTGTTTTTCCGCAATCCGTTTGGAAGTCATGTCCAGTTTTTCTATTACAGAAAAAATTGTAGGGAGATCATTAATATCCCCAATCACCTACTAGGGTTTTCTGAAGTTTACTTTCTTCCGTAAGCTTACAATCCTAACTGTATCTTCCACAATACACGGAGTGACTGGCTACTGTGCAAATTTCAACAGCTCTACGAGCTATTTGACTAGTCGATGTTGAACCGGATTAACCAAAATTAGTATTGGCTTTTGGTGATCTTGCAAATTTGTGGAGTTTTGGTAGATCACACATTTGCAAAGTCCGAGATCCGCGTGGTGTCAGAAAATTCTGCACTTGTTTTACCGATGAAATGTTCTTTATGGTTGCCTCATATAGAGAAGTGAAGAAAACTTCCATAATTGGTTGTCAATCTTCAAGTTTTCCAGGCGATGTATCTTATCAAGTGTTTTTGACCTTAATCCACTCCACCTCATGCACTTGTCACTGACGTTTGCTGTGGAACTTAATTCATACCACAAAAAGTAGTTGAAGTGCTCAAACCTTGAAACTGACTTACATGTTTACTTGATCGAATAAATTAGACACTTTGCAAACTTGTTGAAAAGAATTTACCAACAATTTTAAGTTTGTGGTTTTCGTTAATTACACTGAAGTGGAAATGAGGCATATGCAAGATAATTTGTAGAGCTACTCATTAAATTTCCAGTATTTTTTCATCTTGCGCCTGGCAAACAATTGGAACTTGGTCTGACAGTGATTGCTGGCCCAAACAGAGTTGTCTTAAATGGTGGTCGGTCACAGAGTGCCAGATTATTGCACCCTATATTTTCAGATATCTGAGATATCTGTTTATGGCTCGAGCTGAGTGTTATAACGTCTGCCTTAAATTTTGTTGAATTTATTATTAATGAAATTCACACTAGATAGTGTTTTTGTTTTTTCATCAGTCCGCTCCATTTCTCACCAAAATGTTGTTAAATATTTGATTGGAATTTTCAGAGATGTCTGACTTCGCTTGGGACTGTAAAATGATTATCGAGCGTCAGTTTTATGGTCCGAGCTATTGCCCTAACTTTTCAGGTAAATAAATATCTGTCTCACAATTCCATGCCCAGGATATTGTTTTCACTGCTGAATCATCTCCTGTGATGGAGCGCCGATTAGAATCATTTACCTCTTCGATAAACTAGTACAAATCGTACTAGCAGCTTCATTGTAACAAACTGGTGCAAGTCACACGGTTGGCGGCATCCGAAACGGATTAGCCTGTCACAGTGACCGAAACCAAAGGACGCCTACGCTTTAAACCATCACCGCAAGTGGCTTGCGCTGCACCACTTGCAGTTCCACTCACACACCACGTATCTGGTGTAAACCCGAAGGAATAAGACCAGTAGGTGTGTGAGTGAGGCCTTTGTGTCCAGCTGGCCAATGCTGGTTAGCCAATTGAATGGCTAGCACGAAAAGGAAACCCTTATCTCTCGGAAAATAAACAGTGAGAGAGGCTGCAATGACAAGATCTGTACTAGGAAGAAAGATATGTAAACTGTAATACAAGAAGCATTTAAGTATACGAATGCATGCTATTGCATTCAAGAGAGGACAAAGTTGAAAAACAAAACTCAAAGTTGTACTACGAAAAGATCGGACAGACGACTCATCATTCAATACACCAGCAAAGCCCAAGAAAATAGTCAATAGAAGATCACAGAGGTCATACTAGCAAATCCGTTCTGTTTTTGTTAATGACTGCAAGTCAACATATGCCCAGAAAGACAACGAGGCTTTTCGCCTACAAAACGGTTAGTTAAGTATAATCAGCAGGTGGCGACGGATTTGTTTATCAACAAAATGGATGAGGATTTAACAAGTTGGAATACGTAGAATTAACAGTGACTGCGACAATGTCCCCTGAACGTAGTTAGTTGAAAGGTTCATTTAATATGGCACTGTCACAGTGACAAATAATACTATGGTATTCTGATGTCCCAAAACCATGTTGAGTGAATTACTGTGGTTAACTAGACAACCCGTCTCAAGAAAACTACGGATTTTCCGTCAAACATTCATTTGCGAATTATTTTATGTTAGTACCTTCAATACTTACTCGGGTAGGTGTTGAGAACTCCGCCGTAGGCTCCGTATTGATTAGCCGGTGCAAAATACGCGGCAAATACGGGCAAACTAGTCACTTAAGAGTGTAACCTATCTTCCGTGGGATTAGAAGGGTAAAACAATTGAGTGAAAATCATCTCGATTAACCCATCTGCAGAATGGGCGTATTTCAAGGCAGTTCTTAAAGTACAGTTTAAATTATTAGCCAAAGGATCACATTCGACGGAAAGACCAGAATACATGCTTTTTCAAAACAGTCTGGAGTGGCATTGCCGATACTTCTCGAATAATTTAGATAGCTGTAGACTTTCATGAATAAACTGTTGACAGTATAAAAAGAATCGGCTCCTTACCGTCCGACAAAAAACTGGACGCTAAACTTTTGAGTTTTACATCGTGTGGGTTTCAGAATATTTTCTTCTGTTAGGCTTACTATATCGTATAAAGTTTATGTAGAATTTTACCTTGGCTTATCACTGAAGAGTCCACACATCTGGGAGGTAAATTTACTGTCCGTGCTTCTATTGATTCGCGTAAAATTACTGAATTTTATTACACAATACTTATCTTGAATCGTTTTTGCCTGAACCGAGGTTCGAATTTATGACGTGCAAAACATCGAGCTGCGTATCACGGCTGGAAAAAACGTTTTTGTCTAACCATGCAAACTTCCAGAGAATTTGGCGAAGAGTGAGGCGTGTTTACACAAAACGTAGTACTAACATTTCAACTTTTCAATGGGTCTCCTGTTATCAAGTCCACTGAAAGTATGTGAGTTCATGGCGCTTGTTTGCTGGAAAAAGTTGACGGATAGAGTTCAACAATTGTTTGGTTTTAAAAGAATGGAATCATACATGCCCGAATGGTGCAACGCAATTAAGCGAATTGATCATACTGAATTTTCCACTAGTTCGGATGACTAGGGATGGTGGTCACAAGTTTCTACGTAGCGTTTACTGGTGATAAAATAATACTTGAACCCTAAGTTCATTAACACGTATCACAAGCATCATAAATTGAAATGTTTGTTTGGAAATAACGGACTAATCAACAAACTCAGAATCATTCCAATTTGAATAGTAGAAACAAAGTCGGCGAACACCAACAAATGGTCATAGATTGCTGTCGTGTGAATTGTTAAGACGTTGAATACATTTGTACCATACGATACTCATCGCCATGTTTCGGTCTTTATTATCGGAGAGTTAAGATAGGGATAATGTAGAACGAAATTTTATACTTGATAGAATGGTTACATCAGTTTGCGAGATCAATTTCCCCAACATCGTTATGAAAAGTCGAATAAATTTTCATATGGACTTCACTACAACTCAGTCGGACTACTCAGTTAATTTTCATAGTTGCTCTGCTTGCAACCGACACAAAGCCATAGCAGTTTATGCTCAATATACTATCTGAAAATCTAATGCTTTCTTATAAGTTGCAAAGTGCATCTGTGCACAACAGAATTTAATGAATTTATAAGTGAGATTGTGACACAAATTTAGTTTACCTTCCAGGGCTACAAACAAGAGATTGAAAGTTAGTCCAATTGAGTGAAAGTGACGATCCTCATAGGTTATCGAATAATTAGTCTGAAATCATACCTAACCACTCAATCACTTCCGCTTCTGAGTAGTGATCAGATTACTGGATCATCTTAACGGAAGAAGGAGGCAAGAATTGGCACTACTGATTAACCAAATCTCTCTCGTTTACAATAGGCTGGCTGAAAATTCTACTCCCATATGAAAACTTAGAACAAGTACGAGTGTTCATGTTGAGCTGGCAAAAACCCTGAATATTCATTAGCAAATTGTGAAATTCACATTCGTACCATGAGATTCGCAAATTTATTAACCTGCTTCTACTGAATGTCTGGTACTTAACTTGCAATTAATAAATCTCGTGTATCTGGATTGTCACGCAATCGGTCCCCAAAACATAAATCATGTATATAGCAACTATTAATCCGCGTGATAACAATAATTGCAGAATGAAAATTCACCTGTCATTTTGTCTGTGAAAGGAAACAATGGGGTTAGCTAGCCCGTTAGTCCATGAATGTGAACGGTTAATCAATATGCATCTCTATCGAGTAATTGCTAATCACAGACAAAACTACATTTATTAAAGTGAATGTTAGTGTTACATTACATTCAGGGCCGCCAAACATGGAAGACTGACATAGAAACAGCATGAAACACAAGGTAACTTGAGGTTACGTCTGGTTTTCAATTGTTTGCGAAGATACTCAAACTTGTGCTGTCTCAGTTGATCAGTGAAGACACAATAACATTTTCCTCTTCTCAACTAAATACACTAACCAGTGAACAAAACAAGGCAAAACAGTATCGCTGAACAGAAGCGTCTCATTATAATAATTTTTATGTGCGGTTTGTGTGTATTAATAATTTGCCTAATCTCAGAAACGACTTCAAATATACTGCTTTAGAGAACTGGTACTACATTATTGTATCAATACCACACTTTAGTTTAACACATCCGCATGCTGGTATTATCAATAACAATAGTTTAGTAGAGTCAAGGCAACTGCACGCTGAAGATTCTATTTTCTAAGGTGGATAGAGATAAAGAATTAAATAAAAAAGGAGACCGCTTTTGCTTTTGATTTGCGCGATTCATTAATTTACAATTAAACAATATATTACTTTTATCTCTCTTTAGTAACACGTGTTTTTTAATGAAATTAACGTGAACAATAAACACAGTAACAACATTCCCGTTATTTGAGAAATTGAAAAATCAATTATTCTTGCTTACGACAGACAGCGTGTTTCTTACAATAATCTTGGTTTCTCATTAATCCGAAAAATGTTTTATTCTATGTGTAACAATTGCGCCCCATATTTATTAATATAAGTGGATGATTTGCTTCTAATTCATGTAAAAACGCAAACTTTAGCACAACTTTTCTCTCAATTGCTTCAACACTTTATTACGTTTTCCGCCGACACAACTTCTTTATTAATGGCAATTCTACTAGATAACGAAATCAAGTCAACAGTTTTAATTATTCTGTCAATCTTTAACTGACCATAAGGTATGTTATACTGTACTCCCCAATATTGAAGATGCTGTCGTCCATCTTATCATCCAATCTTAGCTTAGTTTCAGATTGATCCATGAAAATGCGAACACCTTGTTAGACTGTAAGAGATTTGAGAAAATTACTGTATGACACGTTATTGCTGTATTATCACCAACCTAGCCTAGTAGGGTCACCAACGGATAACCGGAAGTTTTGAGTCAATCTAGCTACAATAAATCATACACGACTAACTACAGCACAATTTATTAGATTTCATAAAATATGAGCACTGGTTACCTTTAAGTGCTGCGTGTAGAATTGGAAGTGAAATACAGATGACTAAACGACGATGTACACGTGAATCAGCATGATAATTGATTGTGCGATGAATTGTGTGAAAAAAGGGATTCAGTCAGCCGTTCTATCTGTTGACAAGACCAGATTTCCATTGAAGTGTTTAGGTGATAACAAAACAAAGCAAAGCTAGTCGC
>JTDE01000138.1:335798-365996 GCA_014338405.1 Paragonimus skrjabini miyazakii
GTTGGCCATGTGCACGATTGACAGTGTAGTTTTGAAGTTCGACGTGAGATTTCTACAGTCAAGACAAGCGTGGTGACACCAGCGGATAGTCGCAATTCACCCAGACAAATTATACTACGTTTTGTGTAAAATATGGGTGGATAAAAAAGACAAGATCAACCTTAGGGTTCTATAATAGACAAATAGATGTTATCATTTTTAAAGCAAACAAACTTTTTGAGTCAACAGTGATGCCGGACCGCGACCGTTTGTAAGCATTTCTTCAGAAAATGATGACACTAACTTGTCTTGATTGCACAGTACTGCGTCAGACAAATTGATCGGGTCAAGTACCCGACCTGTTTCCAAAATGTGCTTGCAATGAGTGAGGTGGGTTTTCTGGTCTCACGTCCCCCTGCTGCATCATTGTACGCACCAATTAGTTTGGCACTTGTTCCGTCATTCTTTGTTGTAAACTATGGCTGTAGAACCACTGTTGATATCAGTATGTTTATACACATTCTACCTACATCTGTGCCTATACATTATCACTTCAGTCAGTGTGCAGGCTTGAGACATGCGTCGACGTCACTGCTGACCTAAACGTAGGTAACCATAAACCCTTGTAAAAAGCGAGAAGAAGGATGAGCGTGTTCTGTTGGTGATGATTGAGACCTCAAAAGACTGAGCGGACACAAATTATCGTGTGTGAGTTTCCAAGTTGCCGCTAAGCTTTAACAAAAACAATATTAGATTCGATGAACAACTAAGGAATTACTGGTTGTTAAAGAATTTTCAGCTTATTTTGCTAAATGCCATTCATAATCCGGAAAGGTTGTCTATGATATTCGGTCCAGTAATTTGATAATAAAGTTTAGCAGGCTACTTGTATGTTATAAACGACTCCCAAAATGCTGGTAAAACAAATACTGACTAGTTTATTGAATTGTGTCCGATAAGTTTGGGCTACATTAATCAACCGTTGGGTGGATTGGATTTTAACAAACTGAAAACTGTGACTGCCATAGTCAGACGATTGTATCAAGCCATGCAACCGGGATTGTTCAAAAGCGCTTGTGACATCAAGTAACACAGTTGCTTCAATATATGTTAATTACCGTGAGTAACGACTTGATGGTATTTATGCGTCAACACTCCTCAACGGGATAGAGTTTCACTTGTGTTGACTTGGACCGGTATTACCAATGCGATTTTTTGGACATGTGTGAAGGCACTCTGCAGTGCAAATTCATGGTGGAAGCAAACATTTTTCAAATTCTTAGATTTCCCTCTAATTACACGGTATTCAAGTTGATCTGAGTCAGGAGTTAATTTATACACGCAGAAAGCAAATATTTTGTTTATCAGTATGTTTTTCAGTGTATTCACAATTAACGAAGAGTAGAGTGTATTGCAACGTTTGAAATAAAAACTGATCGATAAGGTTTTTAACTGAGTAATGTAAAACCAGCGTAACTTTTGGAATCACGTTGTATACATTTCACTATTTAACAAGTTTAGAATGTGAGTACAATCCTGGGAGTGTGGGCGATTACAGCGTAACTAATGTTTTATGTCCAGTCACACTGATATCTATATGTGGATATTGTTAGAGGATTGCAAAAAGATCAGGCTATTTGAGAAAATAGACAGTAACAACTGAAATAACGTATACATCTGTAATGTGTTTGTTTGCGTTCCACTGGGATTCAGCAATAATACTGCTGAAATATGTTCACGTAATCTTGCTATGTCGGGTTAGATTTTTTAATGAACTTGAGATCTTTATCCAAACGTCTACGGGAACTCTCAAGAAGCGGCATTTTTACCGAACCACAAATATGTTAGACCGACGATTTTTATAAAAGTATCGCCGATTCTGAAGGTTAATTTTACGTTGTGACATATGACAATTTTCAATTAACTGAGCGGCAGTTGCTCGTGAGTTGTCCCCAATGGTTGCCACGGGCGTATGGATACGAGTTGTTCGCACACTTGGAGGTATTTTGGGATTTATTAGATGTATTCGAACATTCACCCAAGGCAGATAAACCCTGCTGTAATAGTAGCTGACTAAAAATGTTCAAGGACACCCCCATAACAACGTCACGTGCATAGTTTGAATGGTTCTGCTGTCCAGTGATTTTATTCCACTAGAATTGGTTGCCATTCAAGAGAGGAGACATTAGTACTGAGGCACATGTACTGGTTTCCGTGAATGAACTAATCACCTGAAGTACTACTTTTGTTATGTCAACGACTGTTGATGTCTTGTCAGTGTAATCAGTCAAAAGCGTCACTAGAATCCAGTAGGCTTAGACAGCTGGCCTTAGAGTAAATGAGGTTGACTGAACTAGTAACAGTAACAAGCTTCTACTGTGAACATCTAGCAGCATACTGAAAGATGATTGGCTAGTTAGTTATTCCTGCGATTTTAAATACCTAACACGTTTTTAAATCTACCGAAATGGATCCAATTGAAATTCGTTCGGAAGTGTATCACGCGAACTGCAGTTGTCAATGTGGCCCTCCATAAGTCGACAAATTTTGCAAACAAAACACTGCAGCAGCAATATGACTACGAGTAGTGCATGAGTTCAATACACAGGTATGAAATCCCGAAGGTATAAAAAACCATAACATACAGCTTAAAAGTATGTGTTGCTCGGTAGGTAGATTAAGCGCAACCCACTTAGTAGTTGACGTGTTACTTGTTCACATCCCGTTTATTTGAATGGACATGGTCCAGCTCAAATCACCGGTCTGACCTAGCTATAATAAATTCGTCAGTCACACTCGACAGCAAATATTTTGATTACCTGCATATGCTGGATGCGAAAAAATGGAGGTCATACAAGATAGTAATAAATAATTTTTGTCATAAATAATTAATGAACATGCACTGATATGATGTTGAAAATCAAAAACGCGGACAACGTCAGACAACTAAAACGTTTGCTTTTCACACAGGATTGTCAGAAGCTGCTTACTAGTCAATGTCTTCAATAACTAAATATATATGGTTCGCTGTCGGATGATTAGTGTTATTGAATGTGATATTTTATATTGAAAGTTACGCTGAATATATGAAACCATATATAAACACAAATAGCTATCAATCTGCCAATAATAAATATAATCTACTTTAACACGCCAGATGAATGTGTTCCAAGAACGCAGGCTACTCATTCCGATTGTATACTCAGAATTCCAGTGAGTCATTACACCCGAGATTCTTGCGGTTTTCTGAAATCGGTCGCACTCAATAAATTCGAGTCTGCTCAGTGTATTCAAGACAACTGTTATTAGACTTCATCCTTCTCTTTACCTACTGACTTGACTTAAACTGGTGAATGAACATTCACACACCCTAATTGTTTGATGTAGATGCAATTCATGCCACTATAAATTTGGTAATTATGAGCCAACACGAAACGCTTGTATCTACCACTTTTCATGTTCGGACTGTTGCGTTCAAACAATAAAAGAATAACCAAATGTTCTAAATTGGTCTAAGGTTTCCAGTCACAATCAATTTTGGTGTGATAGCAAATTTTTTAATCAAACATTACTTACCTCCTAGTTTCGCTAAAAATAGAAAGAAATGACCGTTTATGTGATGAACCGATCTGATTTCCACATCGATCCACTACTTTCAAATTGTGCTATAATCCAATATTCCCAGATCACCTGGAGACCTGTTTGTTCCGTTTATCCACGTGACTTAAGCTGATCGGAACTCAATGTTTGGTCACCTGTGTGATGCTGCTGAGTGCTTGTCTACGCTAATTTACACGTGTTCCTATAAAATCACTGCTCTATATGGTCTAATAAAGTATGCATGAAGATGAAGTCATCCGTCCGTATGAAGTCTTGATTTCCGTTGCGGGCAATTACGAGACTGAAGCTGCAAGTAAATCATAACTCAATGCTATCCTCTTTAAACACCTGTACTCAAGGAACTTAAGTTCAATGCTGTCGCTTCTGTGCGCTACAGTCTTGTTCAGTGATCCTGCCCGTTTGACTGTAGCAGAATACACGTTTTTAATACTGTCGGGGAAGTTGCTAGTTCCCCGAGAATATGATGTGACAAGAAGACAAACAAAGTACTCTGTCAGCGACCGTCGCCGTTGCTATAGTCCTGTACCTCTCCGGTCTCAACGATCGTCCACAACTGTCCCGACAACTGTTGTTGTCATCATGACTACACGCCTAGATTGAACTGTCTGGACGATTGTCTAGTTCATCCATTTTGGTTTCGCTTTGTTACCAGTCGCAAACCCTATGAATAGGAACGGGTTTGTGACCATGTTGTCTTCGGGTTGAGCGATATAAGGAAACTTTGTGTGAAAGCCAGTCTTTTACCTCTGTTCACGCGGTAGCCTCGGGTAGATGGGTTGGATGGGAGAAGACTAACTAACCGCGTATTTTCCGTACTCGTTGTTCATTGTCGTTATCCGTCGTACCGCTATCCGCTGTTTCACTGACCGCTATTCCATTTCCGTTTACGCGCTCGTAGACCGCGAGACCCAATTACAACAGACACTTGAGTAAGAATTGTGTGTACAAACTTTCATTATAGGCCACTACACAACGTTATTTAATAGATTTCACCCAACCGATCACTCCACCACCTGTCTATGAAAAAGACAGCACAAAGATCTGACTCAAACTCTCAGGTATACTAACTTCATAACTTCAAGTATCTCACGGTTTACCATTACAAATAATATGATTCGTCAACTTAAAAATGAATTTTGGAACAGCAAAACTTAAACAGAGAACATCCGATGTCTTGTCTACGATTTTCTGATGGATGAATGGATGGATGTTTTACTGTCCGTCGGCTAAGTGTTTGGAGGCAGTTTAATCTGAAGTATCAGTTAACAAAACCCGAAGATTTTAGTAACGATTTATCGTATTACGCTTTATCTAGGATGGAAAACTTTGAATCAATACTTTCGTGAAACTGACTTGTATCTAAATTCCGTCAAATACTGTTCTTAATCTTCCAACCGCCTGAATACTGATGCGTTTATGTATAACTGGTATAAAACGTAGGATACTTAATGCCGATCATATGTAAACACATCACCAAACTTTTGGTTGGGTGCCAAGCAAGAGATCAGAGGTATTGTCCAACGAACACTTCATCCAGATTAATTCATAAGACTAATGTCTAGAACTTTCGAAAGATTATTCCAAAACTCCCCTTTCTACGCAAACCGGTTAATTATGAGCAGTTACAAATAATCACCATGGTCATTGTCAGGGCTATTCGAGAACCAACTGTGGCATTTATTACTGTTTGAGGATACGATTTTCGTGTAAACAATAAACACTGTCGTCAGCTAGCACACATGTTAGATTACCAAAATGTTCCTGCCTCACTACGATGAACCTATCCGGAGTGTATTTGCTAGTAATTCTGGAGTCTTCTTTTCACTGGAAAACACACCAGGTACACTATAATCTTGTACACATTATAGTCTGCTTAACATACACTCGAAATAGCTTTTTGTGTTGCCCCGTAAACGTTCATTCTGTTTAAAACAGTGTACTCTCTTAAGCAGTTCATCAACAGGGCATGAAGATATACATTACGGGATACGATTGTTTTGCTTATTATCATCAGGCGATTCCATTAAACTTCCATTTATGTAAAATTATTGTATAGCGAAAAACCGATGAAACCAACGATCGTCACATGCTGCTGTTGTCAGATGTCTAACACAGAATAGACACGTTCTTCAACGAACGAAGGGTAGAACTACAAACCGCTATCTCTGTAGGGTAAAAATTCAACCGAAATCGGGATGGAATTGCAATTCGTAGTTGGACCTGTGAAATAGTCTATTTGGGTCTAACATTTCCAAAGAAACTGTACAGGGCAGCAAGAAAATTGTCTTTCAGCAGAGTTTTGTTCTTTGGTTAGTTTCGTGATGGATAACTCTATACATATTATTTTACCTCATTACCTCAATGTTGTCATTATTGAGGTACACTTGCAGCAATCTGTAACATATACGTGTAACGTGTAACATACACGTTGGATGCATCAGTAAGTAACCGATCGTTATCACTTAGAGAGTATTCCATAATTAACAACCATACAAATGAGCGTGGCTTTTCCTGAATGATTTTGCTCCGTACGCCTTTAAGGGTTGCATACATGCAATATGAAAAATAACGCAGATTAACGATTTATTGATGAACAAAGAATTGCCACTGATTTTCCAAAAAGTACTAAACGTGAAATTTTAAAAACTGACGTGTTCAAAATAACTTGACAGTCATCCAAGTCATGGCTTGGTTTCTCAACTAAGATTGAGCTTTATGAATTTCCTGACAATTAATGTTTACATAAACGGTGTGTCTTTCCGTTGTTCCGTTTACAGGTTTCTCTAATTTAATGTGGTGCAGGAAATGATTAAACCCAACGAATTTTATGTTCTTTATCAGTTATTCAGAAGCATTCACTGCACACAAGGTGTTGTGTTCTGATTAGACGAAGGAATTACATAAATATAGCATGCGTCCTAAGGATACTTTTTAAAGTGTCTACAAAATAATTGTATCTTATGGATAATCACATCAATATTTTACTCTGCGATAAACTTGAAGATACAGTGTATGATCTCAAGTATATGATCGTTGTCCCTGACAGTCTGATTGAATAATTATTGAGTAATTCCAGTGAGTAACATATCAACGCTGCACAAAAATTGAGCTCGTGTAAGCATGAACATATATGGAATATCTGAGGTCCCGAGATTAGAAAATAAATTCTAAACATCGCTGATGAACTTACGAGCTATTGACACTGTAAATGGTCAAGAATCGTACACAAATGAACATGAGCGATCAATATCTTTTCAAAAGTGGCGTCTTTTCATTAATTTGAAACGGTAGCGTAAAACTTGTGCAATTACAATCGGAAGTCTTGTTTAATAGTTGGGAACCAAATAGTGTGCAGTGCTACTCCTGATTACTGATGTGTTCATACAGTTATAGTCAAGACACAAGCAATGAATGACACACCACTTCCCATTGAATGCCCCATAACAAATACCATCATGTCAGAACCAATGATTTCAATAACGTGAGTCAATATTTATACACTCTGGTTTCCACGTGAACATACTACTGGTGACTATCTAAACACGACAATGGTCACTCATACATAGCATCATCTTTTTACAATCGTCGTTGAAATAAATGAGCTTAGGGAATATGTTTGTAAGTTTGAGATCATACTTTGGTTGAAATTATCGATTAAATTCAAATTCCTCATTCTTTCATATACATGGCACATGTAACTTAACGTCTGTGTGACTCCCAAGAAAACGTTCGATGACGAAGTTGAGCTAAAGTGAAAGCTTACATATTCCATAAGTTTATCAAATCTATATTTTTCTGACAATTATACGGCTGCCTCCAGACCAATCTGTCTATATCATTCTTCAAATACCTTATCATAGACTGTAGCAAGAAGACACCAGTATAAAAATATTGTATAAAAAATACACTCACAGAAGAACTAAATAAAATATATGAGGTGATTAAAAGTGGACTCACGATCAAAACCCAACGTGAATTTAGAACACACCGCGCAGGTCAGCAAGAAAATGATCAGCATCTTTAACCGTCCAGATTGTAAACTGAACTGAAACCTGTCTTATATAGCTTATGCTACAATAACCCTCATCGTGTTCCGCCAATCACATGTGACGGTTATGGCGACAAGTGATTTTATTGTATACAAGAGAACGACTTCTCATACGTGAAAAAAAAGCGCTATTTGTTGGTCAGCACGACTAGGTAAGTCCAAAGTGAAAAGGAGAGCGTGGTATACATTTGCCTAAAAGCTTAAAATTATTAAACAGTCGCAAATTTTGACCCGGCAAGTAGAAACTGTTATAAACAATCATTTTTCTAACAATGCACTCCATCCAAGGCTCATAAAAAGAGAGGCACAATGATCATACACAGTAACTATTACATCGTAAACAGGGCGCTAGGAAGACTTTCTTGATTCCTGCGTTTGAGAACTCCGAAATATTTCTTTCGTGAATCTTGGCTCATCAAGTTAACTTTAGGATTGTGTCAGGAAAACTCATCTTTGACGGCTTATAGCTGTACAAAAAGCTGATCGGGGATAAACAAGAATGGATCACTAATGAAGCCACTGGCATGAAATCACATACAAGTAAGAAACATTGAAACAAACTGAACTACTTTTTTATTGGATATTCCTGTGAAGTAACCTGTGCGAGTGAGATGACGGGGTGAATGGAAAACATGCATACTTTGGTTCTCGTTTATAAACTGAACGATTACAATTTTAAAACTCCCCAGAAATGTAATTGAGTCTACAGGTTAGGATAGCGTGTTGCACTGTGAGCATAGTCTGTGAAACGGTCCTGTTCAAATAGAAAAAAAATCAATATATAAGTCATTGGAGACTGAGCCCTACCTAGTTGGAGAAGACATATCAGTGAATAACGTGATACATAAGTTCTTTTGTGAGTAATGATTGGATCACCTGTAAGATGTCTCTAGTGTAAGGAAAATTGACTCAGTTCCGTCAGTCTCTGTGAATAGATGATTTTCTCAGTTTTATAACCCTCTTAGTGGCTGGTGTATGAACACGTTCGATACATGCCAGATCACCTTTGAGATAAGGGATGAAGAACTGTTTACCAAGTCGCCATTTTGTAAGATGTTGGAAATAATGTTAGCAATTAAGGCTAAATGTTATGGCAATTCTGTAGCGAAAAGGCATTCAGTAAATCACAATCTTTATTGCTCAACTCGCTAGTTACCATGCCACACGAGCGATCGCGATTTTGAATCACAATTCCAGTCCACAGCACCCCCCCGGTTTCTGCTCGCACGTCACGTGCACTTCAACCGGTTTAGATGTGTGATTGGCGCCTTCTACCCGGGGGTTTTCTGCCTGCTATTCTTTGTCCGTTGATCCGATTTCCTTGAGCGATAGCTTGTCCGATCGCTCGTGCTGTCCTCCGTCTATCTATTGTAGGCTTTGAACGTACTCTACAGCTGTGTCGAGATATTCCCGAGAGTGTTGAAATAATCATGCCTTGAATTTGGTCATCCATCCTTTTTCGGCCGCCACGCCTCGCCCGTTGGTCAGATCCGGTCGAGCGACGACTCATCCGGTCGCCCACGCCGTTCTCCATTCGCTCACCGTGGGGTTTTGAGCACACCTCCCCCTTTGTTGCCGTATTCCGCCGAGAGTTGGAATGCTCGCACTTCCTGCCCGGCAGTTCACCAGAATTCCTCTATTGGGGTGGAACGTCACCTGTGTTTTTTAGTCGGAGATGACGGATTGATGGATCGCCTTAAATTTTCATTCAGCAAAAAGTGTTTTCAATGATAAATTACTTCAAATAGCTCGAATCAGTTTGTTGGGTGAACAAGTACCTCAGATGCTATTCAACACTCAAAGGTTCCTTTCGTTACGATAGTCAGGGTTGCGCAACTTTTGACCAAGTTACTCATTGAGAGTGACAACGGTTACGTCGAGGTGCGTGCGATACCTATCGAATCGTGAAGTCACACCCAGCGCGTCCTTAAAAGAAACCAGTTCGAGCTTTTCACATGCCATAACCCGGCAGTTTCTGTACTCCGCGATAGATCTGACAAATATTTACTCAGGGAAATCAGACATTTGCAGTCCTTGTCTCCGTTTTGATAAAACGCTCCTAACGACGATATGTTTAGGGTTGATGCTATGGTAAGCGTATCACCAACAGCTGATCACGATTCGATCAACTATTTCCTAAACAGCCTGCGATTAAAAGCTGACTAGTGTGTTGGCAGCCGAACAAACTAATGCTCTGTTTGTGGTTTCTTTTACTTGCTTGTAAGATTTTGTGGAGTTCGGTAACTTTGTAATGTCGTCCAACTCGTCACTGACGCAAGATGTGAATGTTAATGCTACATGATGAAAACGGAGTTGCCCAGAGGTAATCTTTTGTCACAATAACGTGGCTCCTAATTGTGTAAACCACAATTTAGAGTGATGTTGTTGAAAAGGAGCGAAAGATACGATTAGTATACTAACTAAAACGGTTGACAAAAAATGACCATGAACTTCCATTATACTATGGATGATGGACCAGAAATTGAATCAATATCCATATATGCTATATAATGAAACAATAAGAATAACTTAAGAGGGTTCACCAATTTACTACATGAAACATTAAGTAGTCATTCACAAATACGCGCTCACAAGACGTAACATATAAAAGAGTCCTTGGGAATGGAGACGTACACGAAGTGTACAAATGATATCACGCTGTAAATGGCACCAACATGCAACAACAGATAGAAAGGTTCTAGACTGGTCGTCGACGAGTGACTAACGTGAATGCGTGTGGTTGTTCATTTCATGTCACACAGTGATGATGTACGAACATTCGGACGGCATATATTAGGCTACCTTCTCAATAACCTAAGTACAATATGTATCTGTTTTGTAACTAGTTGCCCCACCATACAGCAGGCAGGCCAGCATACACTCCAGATGGTCACTGAACTGTGACTACCGCTTAAATGTGTGGAGTGTGGCTCTGAAATATTGTGTTGACTAATGTTCTTAGCGATCTTCAATTTCATCTTCGACTGCATATTAGAAAAGAAAGGGGTCGCCTGGAAAGTCTGGGGGAATTCAACAGCTGCGATCTATATTTAAAAAATAATCGTTTATCGTTCTCTTTTTCTTGCTGACACCCACTTAATATAGACTGAGTAACCTGCGCGATCACCATATGAGCACGAGTTCAGTTCAGTGCAAAAATATGGAGAATTTCGACTAACGAATGAGTAGTTCAGAAGCACTGGAAACAAATTCATAAGCATAACATAGAAAATAAAGTAGAGTATCGTATGAGATAAATGAATGAATCCTCGCAACTGACCATTGTATCCAAGAATATGAAGCAGTTTAACATTCACGATACTTGTTTGAACTTTTAACATATTGAATTCAGGGCTTCTGCTGTACTGCCAAAAATAGAGCTGGCCGATTCTTTTCAGGCGCTTGTTGCAGATAATCTTACTATGAGGTTTTAGGAATCCTAAAGTTGTAAAAGTCAAACAAACGGTATTAACTCACCCAATTAAATGTCAGTGTACTTCACTAGGCTGTCAGGACCAACAAGAAAGTACAGCTAACTTATGATAATCAAAAAATTGTAATCACAGAAAATGTTCACAGGTATTTAGGATGGCCACCGCAATATTATAACTTGCCAATATCCGAGAAGTGCGGATGTTCTGAAGTTTCTCTCAGGCTACTGAACCATAACCGCAGCTGTTTCAACTTTCGTGTTATGACGTCGCTAGATGCTGGCAAAACATGGTGATGATTCTTGATGCTGACCCTCAGATCTACACTTCACGACCGACCCCATCTTCGTTTACACTCAGCAAGTACAGATATTCTGATGTTAGGGAGGAAATATTAACCCTTCATAAGGTGAGTCAAAGCTTTTATAGTCCTGGTTACCACATGTGTGAGTATCGTTTGAGACGGAAGAATTTGTAATTAATTTTAATTTTGCTTTTCAAACTTTTTAGACCGATAGGTATAGTCATCTCTGAATGCCAGTTTTGCACTGGCTATTGTCTTAACGGTTGAAATTGAGTTCATAATGTTTCTTGATGTTCATCCGTAAACCGATACTCCCTGGCAGACTTTGTATTTTGTTTATATTCATCACGACCACTTTTTCGTCCTTGATTAGACTCATCAGGTAAAGACAGTCTGAATTAGAGATCAAACCAACAACCACTCGATTTACGATCCATGTTGCGTCATCAGGTGATTATGGAAACGGAAAGAAAAGCAAACCGGTGTGCACAAATTTATTACTGTGTTATCAGGTCACTTTACTCAGATTGAACAAAACGGTAAGGTAATGCAAAACTATTGCTAGACAAAAGTGAATTATTTTGGTTACTAAAAGTAAAAAGTATCCTACTATGCCACCCATGACCAATAAACAAGTCAACTGTTCGGTTGTACTAAATTCCATGTAGTTTCACTAATATAACTCGTTTAGGATTAAAGCAAACATGTTGGGTATAATTTAGGTTTACATTAGCCATGTGCACTTAGAATGGAGGAGGATAATCAAACAGCTGGTGAGTGAGTGAAGTTTGATTACTAGCGACACATTATTTATATCGTCTTGTCTTTTAAAAATATAACACCATCAGCAACTTGAGATAAACCAAGTTCCTGCACAGTTTCATTCAGTACTCTTAACAACCACACCGCTCTACGTACCCCATGCAGTCTAAGGTAGAGAGCACAAGTAACTTACAAATAAGTGACTATCTACATGTTTCAACATCTACCTTTCCTGTAGTAGTATACGTTGCCGAAGTGCACCGAACACAGAACGATCACAACGTTGGTCGTATGCTTCAGGGGTTTTGACCAATAACGGCATGTTGCTTTCGCCATTTTAGCTTTTAAGTTGACTTTTAGTAAGTCTAAAGGAAATATTCACAAATTTATAAGAAAACTAATGTCATGAAATCCATTAACTTCAATTCAAGTTAATGATCAGGACGGTTGATGGCCAGAAGCCACAATGTTTGGATACCTTAGCTGTTAAGCTTAAAACCTGCGGGGCTTCGACATCAAGATTGTTTGGTTTCAATGTTTGGTGCCATCCAGTGAAAAGAAGAGATTATTTTAAACGGAAATGCATCTTTTGAAAACTGTTATCAGTTTTTATAGTTGGTCAGACGCATGCTGATGATTTACCTCCGTAATCACTAACGCTCTTTCATGAACACTAATGCATACACTGATAATTCTATGCCTGCCCTCATGCACATATGTATTCGTATAATCTGGCATGCACAAGGTTGATGTTCCGGTATGTTGCTCCAAGTCGCTCGTGTGAACGCCAGTGCGACAAAAGATCCCAGCGCCTAATATTTATTCGATGCAAACCAACATACATCCACTGCACTCTGCTTGGATACACTGTCGATAACAGATTTTATAAATACTCGAGAATACATAGAAAATAGACTGAGCCCACTGAATAAATCTCGCAGAAAATAGTAAAATAAGATAGACACTTGTGCCCAGCAGTAACGACTTTCCATAGGATCAAAACTGTATCGCGGTGGCAAGGGGAAACGAATTAACCACACTGTACAAACGCACCTCATTTTAAACGTGATACCTTTCTAAATATGTACCGAAGGTAAGATTGTGTGTATGTATGTCAGCCCATTTTGATCTTTCTAGATATCCCAAACTGTAGGCTTCCAGGTGGAACCAATTCCTGATTAATCTTTCCCACCCATCATCTTTGCTGACCTTGGATCACAAAAACAAGAATCCATAGAAAAACCAAAGAGTCATTTTTTTCTTACTATACCATAGAAATGTGACACAGATACAGTATACCGACTCCTTCCCACGGAATGTAAAATACATCGGAATCCTTGGGAGAGACTGCCTTCCACAGTTAAAAAGGGTCCGTTCTGACCGTTTTTACAGCACATCCAGTTACAGGTTTTACGTCGTCACAGAGAGGGATCCAGAAGACCCTGACTCCATCTACCTAAATAATCCACACCCTTACATTCGCATCCGGATGATAACGACAGCACAATGTTTTCACGAAAAAGAGAGGCACCTATTTTCCAACCACCGATTAAATCATCTCAAACATCCGATCGATTCGGATTGGCGACAATCCTAACCTCGTCGACGAACATGCAGCAAGGTGTATTAAGGTGACCAGCCAACTCGTTAATCTATAACAAAAAAGAAAACATTCTAACACAATGCCTTGTGAGACCATGTTTAGAACCTACTTGTTGCTCCGTAAGCTTTCCCAAGCTGACAACGTGAATACCCTCTCTGAAAAGAAGTCTGTAACCCACTCGAGGACTTTGGCGTTATGCAATAGTACTTGATGATCGACTGAGTGGAATGCTTTGCAAAAGCCAAGGTAACGTACTACCGTCTGTTCTCCTTTGTCTAATTCCTTAGTTATTTTGTCTAGAAAATAAATCGGATCAGATAGACATGACCTCTTTTTCGAAAAGTCATTCAGCATAACACCTAGAAGGCCGTTAGTGGAGACAGAATCGGGCAAGTAAGCTGTGGTAAACTTCTAACATACCTTCAGCAGAGCGCACGCTAAGTTCACATGGCGGTAGCTAGCAGCTTCCCGCATCGTTTCTGTTTTGTAAATAATCTTT
The DNA here is from genome assembly GCA_014338405.1 of Paragonimus skrjabini miyazakii. Taxonomy (NCBI): domain Eukaryota; kingdom Metazoa; phylum Platyhelminthes; class Trematoda; order Plagiorchiida; family Troglotrematidae; genus Paragonimus; species Paragonimus skrjabini miyazakii. The sequence continues at coordinate 350,046 of JTDE01000138.1, forward strand.
AGAATTGCAACATGCTTGTCATCCATCAATTTCTAAAGAGTGTTGATGTGTTAGAATTACATGGTCACTAATTTATAAGGCAGCATTTGTTGGAGTTCGAATCTGGTTCTTGCTTTCTGTTATTTCGGGATCAAGCAACGAGTCTCTTTGTTCTACGTTCACTCGGTTGCTTGCTGGACATGCTACTGCGTGCAGTTGAAGAAATTTCCCTCAAACTAACTTCCGTAGAAATCTCACATTTCATATCTATCAACCATAGGTTTACGTCCCCGAATAGCTGGATCAAAGTTTACCTACTGAAGACCTTACTTATAGTGTCCGGCAAAGTCTTCCCCAAAGTAGCACCACGACTTTAATGTACACACATTGCAGATATGTGAAATCGTGTACGGGCGTACACGTCAGCGCTGTGAAGGTTTTTGTAAGCAGTTCAAAAATGTTGGTTCGTATCTAACGGAAGCAATTCGAATCCCGACCTAACGTCCTGTTTACCGTGTCTAGAACGAATCACCCCTAGTAGATGAAAATGATCAATTTTCAATTCTTGTTTGAGTCGAGTTTCTCAGACGGCAACTACACGTTTCGATGCTCAATTCATCTTTTCATTTGCTACTGATGATACAAGTATCTGTATACAAGATTAATACTCGTCTATCCTTGGGTGCATTGTCTATCAGCAGTTGGATCCCCTGAGTGTTAGACTAGGAGGAGTCGCCTGTTTCATTGTGACGATGTGTTTCGGGTGATGTTCCACGTCAACGACGACATGCTTGTCTGACAGCTCAATAAGCAACCGATCAAATGTTTTCCCATTTTGGCCTATCCCATGTTATATTTATTCCTAACAAGAGATCGGTGTGCTGCATTGTGCTACTCTGTCCATACAGATGGGCCTACAACTTGTTGATCCTCATGCACCGCCAAACTATCAAGAATGGTTTTGGAGCACTGGTGATTTCCAGCTTCTTATCCCTACGTTTCAGGAAAGGGTGGTAACTGTGAATTGGTTTCAAACATCGACCACTACGAGTCTCACTAACTCTGGTATTTCCATAAGTCCTCAACAATTATTCACGCTGACTACTGTTGTATGCCAACCTGTTCAGTAGTACCAACCAACCTATAAAAATATATAATGGGTAATGCTCGATAGTTTTTAATCAGGTTCTACCAAACCTGATTTTATGGATTCCTATACCTGGATGAAGAACTCCCTCGACGCTCTAACTCCGTGTTCACTTTCGCTCGAAGTGAGTGATTTCCTCTTCGAATCTTTTGGTGAGCTTTCACGGTTATCACGAATCAATCGTCGAACTTCCCCATCCAACTCATGTTTTCTGCGCATGCCTTGGTGACCTTTCTACTCTTGCCCACATGTACTTTGTTTGCACGTCTATCTGAGGGCCCAAGGCATCATCATGCGAACGCCTGCTTGCCTATTCCCAGCCACCTTCCTTTCTCTTTGTCCTGTTCCATTGGCTAGTCCATATGCATTTAATCCGTACGCATGCACCGTCCGGAAATTATGACTTGCCGGCTTTGCATTTCCCTGCTACCCTTGACCGGGTGCTCTTTTTTTTACTTGCATCTTTGGCCCTGCGTAGCCGACTTGTTATTTCATTCCCCGTGAACGTAAATAATCGGACTTGCCGTAATACTTTCTTCATTGATTATGTTGATAATAGTATTCTAATAACCGCTCCGACTTGTTTTATCCATTGGGTTCCAATTTGCCTACGCGTCCCTGAACGTTCTAAAGATAACGTTGTTATCCTCATCTCACTTAAACGTTTTGTCGTCTACTCCTGAAATACAGATCAAGAACGCCAGAGAACACCAAATTCCATTGTCTACTGGGGGCTACTTACAAATATCTTCCTACTTACTTCAACCTCACATGGAGGAATTGGGCATCAGATTGAGTTAAATTACTCTTCTTCCATCCATCCGGTGTTTTGTTTAACTGACTGTTCGACCCTAGCAATTGTGATATTCGCGTTTGCATCGAGGCGGGAGTCAGTGTTATCATAGGTTGCAATTGATTTCCTTCACAATGGCTTGCGCCGGTCTCGTCTTGGGACAGATGAATCTCTAACAAAGTTGGGGAAACTCCGAGAATATTACCAGGTTCACCAACCCCTGAGAGTTCCAGCGCTGTCGTCTCAACTGTCATTGACAGAGTGTCGTCTAGTGGAATATCCTGCGGATAGAGGTGCGATGCGCCACTGGGATTGGCTTCTGGAGACCTTCCACTTGGTTTTGTATAGATAACCCTAGTTGTGGAAAGAGCAGATGAGAACGTGTTTCCAACAGCCACCAGGTCGTTAGTTTCGCTGCATTCTACCGGAGCTAACAGCTGTCAGAACGAGTCGTACCCATGTATGTTGTCGTGTCCCTCAATGTACGCCCTCAGTTTATCGGAATAAGGTTTATAGATGCTGCGAACCCGTTTCAGCTCAGGAAACATTTCGTAAAGTCCACACGTATATTGCGTAAATAATAAACACCGGACGTGAGAGACTAATTGCAATGCAATTTGACTGGGAAACGTTCAGTCAATCAGTGCTCACGCACATACTCTTGCAAACGGGATAGTAGTTGATCGAAATCAGCCAGTCAAAACGGTGATCAGGTGCTATGTCGAATGTACCGTGAATATACCCGGTTTCGTCATGAGAAGAAACACATAAAAAACAAGCTTGCTTTTAGTGCTCCATCATCAGGTTAAATAAATTTATATGGGTTTACCGGGGGTAGTACACCAGTAGGGTGAGCGATGGTAATTACTGGTATTAATTTAGTCAAATTCATGAGATCTAGTTATGTAGCGCCGTTAACTTGAGTTGTAAACCATCCTGGAAAATCGATACTCCTACACAACAGTTTGATCCTTGCTATTGATACGTAGCCACGGAAGGTTCATCGTTTTGACCAGACGTTTCTATGAGTATAGCGGAGGTGAGCGTAAACGAATTGCAATGGCCTCTGCGAGGGCTAGTAAGCGACCTTTGACCCAGTTTGAGTGCGCTCCACGAGCAAAAAGCAATTTCAAATATATGTGATTTGCCGTACGCTACAGCGGCAACATTGCTACCCGAGTTGTTAAGACCAGTTAAAAAGAAACTAGTGATGCACATTCCTAGAATTTTTTTAATTTACTGAAACAGTAAAGCAGTTGAACGCGAAGGGAATATGTTTATTCTCGCTTGAATTCAAGTATCTCTTCATAGACATCTTGTTAAGCGAGATAATTGAGGCCCTCGACTGTTATTTAGAGAGCAGAAACATAAAAGTAAACGAGCTAAAATGGCTTTTATGTCACTGCACGTACAACGTTCGGTTTAGGTCTTCTGGTAAGGTTATATCACCAAAAGATAGGAGCAGCAATGGAGTTAAGTTAAGCCCTTTATTGGCCGATATTTCTGTGGCAAGGCTTGGAAATAATTCCTTAGTAGATCATATAAAGTCACTGGCTCTTTATAAACGTTATGTAGACAATAGTATCTGCATGATAGATGGATCTAAATACCTCGACAGAACACTGATACATTTCAACTATGCCCACAAAATTCCCCGATTCACTATGGAACTAGAATCCTCCGTAACCATTGCCGTGAAACTATGCTCAGGCGACACGGTAGAAGAAGAAAAAAGGTTTATACTTAACATATTGCATAAAAATGGCTATCCAGAGTGGTTTTTTAAGCATGCGATAATTATCACAATGGCAGAAATACTGCAAACTCTAGAAAACATGCCTATATTTAGTTACCGTTCGAAGGCGGCATCAAATATAACCAAGAGACAACATAGCACATGACAAAACTAGTTCGCAGTTCAACCACTTGTTTAACTCACCTAGACACCAGCTTTGCGTCCCCAGCTGATATATTACTAATAAGTAGTTTGACAAATTGGTCTGGTCAAAACACTGAACCTTCCGTAGCCATACCTCAATAGAACGGATCGGTCTGTTACGTAGTCTTACGGTTTTTTCGAAAGCGTTTACAGTTCCAAGTTACATTGAATGTGTTTATAAGAAGTGGTGGTTAAAACAAGAGAGGGATGCTGCTTCGCCACTGTTTTTCTTCAATTGCTTTAGGCTCTTCAGACGGCTCTAATCTCGTCTGGCGAATCCAAGTGAAATAATCTCTCATTATCCTAACCAAGTTGACGAAAGAAATTAGGGTACCGTATTTCTATGAAACCAGAAGACTGAAAGTTTTCCATGAAAAATCAAAAATGTCGCAAACACAGATTGGGGATAGCAACTTTCATCAGGACACAGAAAATATACAGAGAGGAAAACACAAATGCCATTTATGTTCATTCTGCCGAATCCCAAAACATTAGTTAGTTTATTTTGACATTCCAAAACCACCTGTGAAATTTCTCTGATGGCATTGAAATGAATTTTGGTGATTTGCGCTGGAACAGCCGGTAAAATAATTTATTAAATTTGCAGGAAAAACAAAATGGAAATTTTTTGTACTTACAGCTACCGCTGAAACAGTTTTTCATTATATAAGTTTTCATAATTGAATTGTAAGTTGAATATCTCTGACGACGTTGTCAATACAATCATATGTTACTTGAGCGAACTGAAAGGAGACGCCGCGTTTTACAATTCGTGAAACGACTTGTGTTAATTTCGGACTGCTGCTTGTTCGACTGTCTATGCTTAACCTACTAGCAACGTCTGTCTATATACTGGGTCTAGAATAGTGGCCTCCGTGATTCAGCGAGCTTCTATTGAATATTCAGCTTGCTAAACGATCGACTGTGATCCACCAAATGCAGTCGTAAAGGAGAGTTTGCTATGAATGAGGTGTTGAAGTGGGAATTATATTAAAACCCAAATTAGAGGAAGGAATAACAATCCTTGATATTGAATGTACCAGGTTTACTGGTTCTCAGACCAGCAATACACTGAGAAACAACCGAATACAAAGACCCATTTAGTAGCGAATCGATAAGACGTAAGTGAACCTGGGGGTGTACAAAAACAAGAGTTAAACAGTAAGAGGTATGGGAGAGTTAATTGTGCGGTTGTATAAGACTCGACAAGGAAACGATATTGAGCTTTAGCAATTTGTGCGATTCGAATACAAAAAGGAGAAAAATTCACAAGACGCGTTGTTACCAATATTCCAGTTTACAGACTGTGGTCGTCACACATTTAACATAGGCTGCAAATTCACCATACGGTTTCACAAAACCAGAAAAATCTCCTGACAACAGATTGTTGGAATCTATGAACTCAAAGTGTAAGGATAAAATCAACATGCAAGCTGCAACCAAGTAACATCCACACAATCATGCAAAATCGTCGTCACTGCCAGCACGATGCGTGGGCACATATACCATTCTTTTGAGTACACAGAATAGGTCTGCATTTTCTGACGCCAACCGATTTGGTATGTTGATGAACATACCCATTTAGCGTCTCGCAAGTGATTGCCAGTTATCGTGAGATATAAAAGTGAGTTTACATCAATGGTGTGTGTCGTACAATGACAGGAGCATGTTGACTATAGACTCAGGTGGTGGTGTCGAATTGTTGAATGGTTTAACGTTTGAGTGGGTTCTGCACGTTCCATATTTCCAGTCTGTAACTAGAGCCTCGTTCTGTAAACGCACGCTATTTGCTAGGTGAACTGATATTGACAGATATCATGTGATTTTTATATGAGGATAACAGCTCCTCGACAAATCTGTGAACGGAACAGATGTGCATTGTTAAAGACCCGCTTACAGTTTGACCGGAGGAAGTGCTGTATTGTTAACCTTTACAAGTGGGTTCGGATCTACCAACTTCTCCCTCAACCGCTCCTGCTGAGCTACATAAACATAATTTCTAATCGACCGGTTAACATGGCTTCCGTCCATCAGCAAGCATTGGAAATTATTCAGATTAGGTTTCAAAATGTTGCTCGGCGAGCACATCTAGCTGCCTCGACGACTGATTTGCCTGGACCTTTTTTATAGCTACTCAACAACAAGCAGCTAAGCTCAACGTACTTGCTAATGTTCCCTAATAACTGACCACAGCACCGTTCCATTTCACATTTACCAAATGCTGATGTCGATGCACAAATTGTTTCAAAATCCCAATAACAACTATATATGTTGACGGTTGTTTCAACAGGCACAGATGTCGTTCACACGATTTCAGTATCACACGAATTCACTCAGACAACCGGATGCTTGACTTCAAAGATTACTAATAGATGGATGTGTTAGAATTAACTCATGAGAGCTCCACACAGTTACACCGATTATTTGTCTCCAGAATATATTCTGAAGCTTGAAACTAATGTACTAAAGTCACGGTTATGGAGGTCTACAAATTGATCCTACCAGCACGTAATCACTTTCTGTCCATCACCGGCTCGATCGTATTCTATCAAACAGATGAAGACAGTCAGGTAACACCACCAAATTTACATTCACAATTCAGGGAACGGGACACACATGCACCAACGAACATGAAACAGCATACCGTTTCGATCGCAAACGCTGAACCCAGTGCATTAGCACACAAACCGCTCACACATCCACCGAGCAAACACGTTTGGCCAATTTGTGAATAATATTTGAGAATTGCTCAATGAGCGAATGGAACTACACTTAATCAGTTAGTATTACATCTGGTGGTCATGTTTAATGCTTGACCTAAATCATCGTTCTGATTAAACAAATAAGAAATTGAACATGTCCGGCAAACTAACGAACAAGTAGCTTTGCCGACCGAGCATAAATCTGCACAGATATTCGTAATCGGATTGAACAATGCTTAGTTGAAACTGACCGAATGTCTCATATGCACTGTTGTGTGCCCACTTACAATTCTCGCAACCTGCCTAATCCAACGCAAACGTTTGGACAATTAGTAATACGCTATAGTAGCTTAAAAATCTACGAGGGGGAGTCAAAAAGTAATGCCAATGTTTTTAATTCTGGTGAAGTTTTTTTATGAAATTACCCGAATTATTTCCCAGTTATAAATGATTATATCATTTACGTTATTTAATAGTTTGTTTCTTATTTTCATGTTTTTAGACTCACAAGGAAAATTCAAAATGGCTGCCCCCGTAAAGCTGCGTCAGAAACAAAGAGCAGTGATTGAATTGCTGAGTTGCTGAGGGGGAAACCTCCATGAAAATTCACAGACGACTAACAAATGTGTTTGAGGACAATACTGTAGATTATAGCAATGTATGCAGGTGGGTTCGTCGTTTGAAGGATGAAAAGGTGGGAACTATGAGCGTAGCCGATAAACCCCGTTCTGGTCGTCCATCCGCGTCTGTCAATCCTGCCACTAAAGCAGAAGCAGATGCTGTGATCAGAGAAGACAGGCGTATAACTCTTGATGATTTGGCAGAAAACCTTAGGGTGAACCATGGAAGTGCTTACAACATAGTCCAGCCACTTGGCTTTTCAAAAGTGTGTGCCCGCTGGGTACCGAGAGAGCTGACTACCGAACGCAAGACTGACAGGGTCACTGCCTGCACTGAACTTCTTGAACAAAGTCAAAGAGACAACACCTTCTTTCAAAGGCTTGTAACAGGTGATGAAACATGGGTTCATCATTATGAACCGGAATCAAAGAGGCAGTCAATGGAATGGCGCCACTCCTCATCACCGCAACCAAAAAAGTTCAAGACGCAAAAGTCAGCTGGTAAAATCATGGCGACTGTCTTTTGGGATGTTCAAGGTGTCATTCTGCTTGATTTCTTGCCTAGAGGAGAAACAATAAACTCTGACGCCTACATCAAAACACTGACGAGGCTCAGAGCAAGAATCCAACGAGTGAGACCCGATTTGCCAACCCGCAAAGTCCTCCTTCTGCAAGACAATGCTCGACCACACACAAGCATCAAGACAAGGAAGACAATCACCTCATTCGGATGGACAACTTTACGGCATCCTCCATACTCACCAGATTTAGCGCCTTCAGATTATCATCTCTTCGGCCCAAAGAAAGAGGGTTTGAAAGGCAAACATTATTTCAGTGACGAGGAAGTAAAAACCACAGTGAAGAAGTGGCTCAAAGAACAGACAACAAAATTTTACGAGGCAGGGATACATGCGCTCATCCAAAGGTGGAACGTTGCTATTGAGCGTAACGGTGACTATGTAGAGAAGTAGGGATGTGATCCACAGAGGACCAGCTTTATTTTGATGTATAATACATGTTCCTGGCATTACTTTTTGACTCCCCCTCGTACATTTGAGAGTCAGCTTCTAAATGTTGTCAGAACCAAAACTAAAGCCGAGCAATACTTGGACAGGTCGACTTGGTCAATTGTCTGACCGATATTACGAGGGTATATTGAGTAGGCGTGAAGCCAGCCGGAAGTAATGACTTCAACACTACAAAAGTTTAGCGGTTCTAGAGCAGCGAGTGTATGGGCAATCCGAATGCAAAGGACAACCAATGACCGTTTCTTGTAGAATGCTCACCGTACGAGTTCCATTGTCCCAGGAAGACAAGTTTGCTGTTTGGTTTACAAAGAAATTGGGACAAAACGACAGATGATGTTCTGTATTCCCAAAGGTTCTAGTATTGGATAACGACTGATGTTGGTTCTCGAGGTCGATGTTGGTCTTACGTCTCTTACTAACGTCTTGATCAACGTCAGTTAACGTTAACATAACTGTTCCTGTTTCAATTCAACCTCATGAATAGATTATCAGAAATTGCAACAATATCTCTCAGCAAGCGTTTCCATAACAATATATTCAACCAAACTGAAGATACGCCAATTGGTTGCCAACCAAACTATTTAAAAACTATTGATACAACATATAACCTATAACTAAGGTGGCAGAGTTGGTTCATATTCGATTGAGATTGCTTTAACAGTTTTAGATTGGAAATAAATTATTGTCAAATTTCAGTTCCGTGCCTACCACCATCATTTGGAAGCAACCGTTGAATTTGGCCCACTAAAAAAATGTGTGTATCTCATGAGTGAACAAGTCACGCGAGGTTGGTTGTGGTATGTATGTACAGACCAGACAATGAAGATTTGAGATCAGTTTGACTGGTTCTGTAAATCACAGCGGATCAGGCTCATAAATCAGACGTGTGCGTAAACAAATACGAGGTAAAATACCATATGTCAACCAAGATAACAGTGAACAATACAAACTAGTAACATTCCAACTAGTCTGGTTTTACTCAATCCAACAGAATTATTGCCTCGGATAACAGTTCATCCTTGCGCTGTAACCTATACCTCTGACAATATCATTCAAAGAAGCTGCGGGAATTCATACACAAAAAGTGTAAGTGATTCTACTCGTATTCTGTTCTGCTTTCAACCGATTTTGTGTTCTTGCGCATTTTGTGGAAATTATATTAGTCTCTTTATCAAACCTAACAAAAAAATATTCAACGATTTCCACAGCCTCCCTTTGGATTTTACGCGAGAGTTGTACATTCAATTCACGCCAACTAACTGTTCTGTAGAAATCGAAAGAGATCTTTTTCATTAACTCTGAAAGCCATCTGTTCAAATGTGATCCACCAAATGGCAACTACCCCCAAACAGACTGACGCAATGCACCGATAAACACGGATGTGTCGTCAATGAAAGTAGTTTAAACTAACGACAGTAATACTTGTCTTCGCACTATTTGATACGCATAATTTCAGGTGCAGGATACCAGCAATTATGACGACAACATTTTATATCGAGAACCACAATTCATCATTGAACAGAATATTATTTCATAGTTACCTGGCTAATGATTGGTGAGTCGGGGGCATTACCAGGAAAAAGAGTGATTCAAAATTTTCAAACATGATGACTTCAAAAAAGCTGACGGGAAAATGTTAATGAGTTTTATTTCATAGATCAATTCTACTGTAGACCTTTCTTCAGACCGTGGTGGTATCGAGAGTTGCTTTGATGTAAGTAACTGAATGATTTATATTGCAATCACAGACCAATTGTGCGTAGACTAACAATTAATTTAACCGCAGCACAAAACTTATCTCGAAATTGAAAAACCTGTTTGAAGCAACATTCGGCCGTGCCCAAAGTGAGGTCAATGCCGCTGTAGTCAACATGGTTGTTTCATGAAAACTTGACCGGAGTACTAGTTTCGGCAGTGGCAAGCATGTGCATTACTGACGAGGTATAATCAGAACGAAACTCAAGTCTAATGCTCCTTTTTGAAACGGGCCGTGTGGAACATCTATGGAAATGCGACAGCTGCGATCAGTTGTGGGTGATTTTTAACTTGAAATTAATCAGACTCCGACTACTTATCAAAACCCAGAATGTTTTCCATTCCATGGCAGTACGCTGTATGATAGAATCACCCATACTCATTTGTTTCCAGTTGAAGGTATGCGATCTGGATCTTTTTTATCAGTTGCGTAGGTTAATTCAATTTTTTGGTAAATCGCGGACATCAGGATGACCGTACCTGAATGATATCTTTGAGACGTATAATTGCCTTAATCTAATAATATATGCTTCTAGGATATACATATGTTCCATAGAGAGTTCTTCTTGTGAATGGGATTGTAGTTCGAAACTCAACGATTGATGTCAGCATTTAATCAACAAAGAATATTCTTAATTACTTTTACATCGACTACCGTACATTAATGACAAATCTGTAGCAAAACTGTGGCTTATATGCCTTCAAATTAACTGATATATGCAGTAAATCACTAGAATCTGTACACAGTTAAAGTCGGTTAATTCAACGGAGAGATGCAAATACTAAGGAGATCATAGTCGGCAATCACACACGTATTCTGTAACACACTCCCAAGTGTCAGTTCATCTCAGAATGATTACTGTACCTAATGACGAATGTGACTGTAATTAGGCCTAGATGAACAACTGTTTATATGCAATCACAGCAGAATTGGCATGTACGTTTGTACGTTATATTTACAGTTTTATGATGAATGCTTCATAATTTTGGCAACTAAGTGCATTCACATAACTTACATCTCATGAATGAAAAAACCCGGGCGGAACGCAAACATCTTGAACCAGCGGTCGAAAGAATTATTCCTAATTTTCATGTTTCAAGTTGTAGAATTTGATGAACTCGTTTTGACAAGGATAAACATAAACACCTTTGTTGTGGTACATTACAACAGATATTTCATATTGCCATTCTGATTGTATCAGTTGGCTGCGATACCGTCAATCTTGCTGTGGTAGCAACAACCCAGTTCTTCAGATATTAGAGCATTTAACATCTGCGTAATCTCAGTTGATTGAGTTAAGCCAGCATTTGAGCAGCACACTGGGATACTCTCTAAATCGCACAGTCCAGGAAATTATTGACAGTCAAGAATTGTACACAATCGAAAGGGTCTTGAAAATTAAGATACCGAGAATTATTGACCCAGTAGTAAGAAAAACAAGTGTGCAGTTAGTCATTGTCCTGATTTGTGAGGTTACTTTATCCGAAATTCTGTTGACATCCTCTTAGTTGCATACCTATCGATATTCCTTGCATAATGTTCTGTTGCAATTACAGCTTTCATCCGTGTAAACAATGTAAAATTCATGGAACAAGGTAAGAGCTAAATGTTTTCTGGAGCTCTTGCAATTTGTGCAAAAAGAGACCAGCCAGACGTGGAAGCTGGTGGTTATGTACCGAAATGTTGGTGAATTTACCACGTATTCGTGGACTAGGCGTCAACGTTTTCATCTGCTGCGTGCCCTACTTCATATTAACGGAATAACATTTCGTCATAAAATCGCCGAAGTTGGACATTTCCTACAAAATTAGTTAGATGCTTATGGGACTTAGATCTGACTCCGAGGAGGAAATGTGGCAAAGTTACTTTCTTAAGAAAGACAACCGTAAACTTATTTCGACCTTCATTTAGTATTTCATGATCCACGTTCTTTTTCGGCAAGAAAGTATAAAAAATATGAGATAGACCTGAATCTTGGTTTAATAAAATTTGCGCACATTATGACCGCATTAGACCAAGCGACGACACCAGTATTTGAATCACAAAGACCTTTCTGTTTTGGACGCTTTTAAAGGTCCGAAAATGATGTCGACTAAGGAAAATGCACTAAGTTTATTGCTTTTAAATGCAAGCTCACTATTCAATAAAATGCATATTTTTAGATCTTTCATCTTCTTATATAATCCTTACATTATTTTGGTCACTGAAACTTGGTGTACCCCTGAGACTTCAAACACACAGCTAAGTGTTTTAGGTTATCATATGTTCTGTAAAAATCGCGATGCAGGACGTGGCGATGGATGTTTAATTTACTTAAGAGAGCAGTATTCTGCAACCATACTTGATGAGCCGGGTCTTGATAGAATTGACGACTAATTGTGGCTGTCAGTGTCAAATGAATCCCGTCAACTACTCTTAGGATGCGTCTACAGACTACATAACGCCACTCATGACGACATGGTTAACCTTATAAATGGACTGAACTAAGTAGCAACGTTGCTTACACAGTATAAAATAATTGGTGGAGATTTCAATATGCCCAATATCTCATGGACCTCTTCCTCCGGCCCTGCAAATCAACGAAAGTTGCTCGCATGTGTCCAAATAAATGGATGGCGCCAGCACGTTTTAGCACCTACCAGACTAGACCACAGTTTAGATCTCATTTTTACAATGGGTATCTCTTCTGCTACAGTATCCGTTCTAGAACAGTTCCCAGGAAGTGATCACAACGTGGTCAACTTCAAGTTTGACCAAAAAGCTGTAAAAATGTCGAACATCATATGTTACCGCCAAGTAAAATTCGCCTAGTGGAGCATGTTCACCACTCTGTTGAGAACCTTGCAGTGGAACACATTCTTTCTCACCACTGACCCTAGTACTGCAACCAAAGTATTTAATGAACACTTCAGGTTTTGCATGAATATCTTAGCCCCGGAAAGATCAAAACGTTGTAATGTGTGCGTTAAAGGCAAGATTCTCACTCCGAAGTGACAATGTAAGCTCAAAAGTCTCAAATCACGGTACCGTAAAACACATGATTTCTTCCTTATCACTTAAATGCATAAAATGTTTGACACTATAGAATATAGAACCAAAATGTTCCACCTAAATGAGGAAAAACGTGCGCTTAACAACAAAGTGAAGAGCTTTGAGTTGATGCAGTTATTAAGACGCAGCAACTGTACAAGAGACCCTATTATCTCATTAGTTACACTACAGAACAAAACTACCGTAGATGATTCTGATACAATCTGAGGTCTTCAATTCATATTTTGCTGCTCCCTTCAACATTGAAGGGAATATATTGCCTCCACCTCCCCCTGTAAAAACAGATACGTTCTTAAGTCACGTTTCTGTTGGTGCAGTAAAAATACGCCCTCAGTTAGCTACTATCAAACCTTCTTATATTCCTTGTCCAGAGGGTATTCACCCTGTTGCTCTCAAACACGGAGGAGATGACATTCCTTTCCTTTTGCTTAATATTTATACACTTTCTCTATCATTAGGCTCCTTTCCTCTCTAATGGAAAAATTCTATAATTCAGTCCCGTTATAAAGGTGGCTCACGACAAGACATCAACAATTATCGTCCCGTTAACCGTACTTCAATTCGTTCTGTAGTGTTGGAAAGAATAATAAAATGTCACATGGTTGAATTCTTATTATCACAAAATCTTATAAACCACTCCCAACATGGGTTTCTCAGCAAACGTTCGTGCATGACGTGCCAGCTGGAATTCTTTAATCATGTTACAAAATATGTTGATTCAGAGAATGCAATTATTATTATACTTTTAGATATGCAAAAAGCTTTTGATCGTGTGTCTTATAAGCCTCTTCTGACCAACATGGCATCTGCCCGTATACGTGACCCATTGCTCAGCTGGATTGCTTCATATCTTGTAGACCACACAAAAACAGTGAAAACAGGAGATAACAGCTCAACGCCCAGATCAATGGAGTGAGTCAAGGGAGTGTCCTAGGGCCGTTACTCTTTCTTATGTATATAAACGATATATGTGAAGTTATCAAGCATGACAAACTATTCCTATTCACTGATGACATCAAACCTGTTTACACTTTACCCCTGGCGATTTCAATTCTTGTTTAGGAAATATACGGGAGGACTTCGTGTCATTAGAGTCTTAGTATCAAATTTGGCAGATGAAGTTTTCCACCATCGTTGCACACGGTTTTCATATACCAGAAGACTTTATAAAGCTGGATGGTCATGATATTTCAACTGCCAACTCAGTCCGCGACCCATTCAATTTCGCTGAACATATATCCTTTCTAGTAGCTAAAACTAGACGGACGATTGGATACATTAAACACTCATTCATCCTTCCTGCAGCTCGACTACACCTTTATAAGCTATGCTTACGACCCCAACTTGAGTATTGCACGTTTATATACAGTCACTTACGCAAGTCTGATAGGCTAGCTCTGGAAAGTCCCCAAAATGCATTTACGAAAGGTATAGTGGGTTATCCGTCTTCACTGAACTACAGAGAACGCTGCCAGACGCTTGCATTGGATCATCTTCAGCTACGGCGCCTCAAGCTGAAACTTGAACTGATGTATAATCTAGTTTATGGCAATACATTCACTGTCAACTTCGCGATTCGCATACAGCATAGCTCAAAATACAACATCAGGAACAAATAGTTCATTCTGACAGCTCTTAAATTCCGTAAAAAACTGCGTTTAAACTGTTTCCTAGTGAAATATTCCTACATTTGGAACAAACTCCCACATGCAATAAGAGCCAGTGAGAATATACATCAATTCAAACGAAGCTTAGAAACCTTCCTGACATTAACGAACGTCATGTTTATTTTCAAACTCTCCCTGCCTGAAGACGGTATCTTTGAAAACGGACCTAATAACATTTAAACATCGGATCTAATCTAATAGCATCTGAGGGGAAACCTATATCACATGATACAACGCCGCGTACACTTCGAACTGATCAAAGCTATCAACTTCTCCATTCGAGGTATTTCGTAATTTCGAAGCTTATTATATATATATATATACATTATATATATTGTATATATTTACGTCCAAAACTCACAGCTGAACAATAAAACTATAGCCAACAGATGGTAGCATCATACTGTCGGAACTAGTTCAACAGATTAATACGCAGTCTGTAGTCACTATCGAAAATCAATCGACAACGAAAAGCAAGGACTCGGCGCGTTGACCCACTTGTATTAGTATCGACCTTGGAAAGTAGAATGTACAAAGAAAGCATGTCAAGCTAGCGGGGCACGGAGCGAGTTATGATCGTAGCCTCGGGACGGATATTACAAATGAGGTAGCTTGACTAAAACAAAAGTAGGCAAAAATCAAGATCATCAGAAATGTACACGTGAGTGCGACCATCAAAAATATCATTTATTTTAATCGCTACATAGCTCCCCCCAAAAGGATGGTAAGTATTACACAAGCCTTCGTTATTCCAGAGAGAGAGGGGAAAAAATATAGATGTCATGTCTTTCCGATTGATCACAGTTACAGGATGCTACATATTAAGAATAATGACATGGGATAGGGAATGTCAAAGTTCAAGGGAGGGTCGGTCGAAAAAATGGCCGCTGCGCTGTTAGTTTTTTGTTATTTAGTTTTCGGCGCGTCTCTTCTCTATCTCAGCGGGCTGCCCAACCCTAAAACCTCTTGAGAGAAAAGGGGGTAGGTTTGTCCAATTGTGTGCGATAGGCAGCTGGAGTTGTCTCTCTATGCATCATGTTCGAATAGCCTGTAAATGAGAAAACTGCGAAATATCCGCACGACTGGTGGAAATGGATAACTCGTAGTATCCAGTCGACTAAATAGTTTCACAGCCGACGACCCGAACTATACTGCTACCTTGGCGAGGTGGTCGGGCTTATGTACTGTTTTAATCCGGCGGGCTATGCTGACTAGGACTCCGGTCCTTCCAGGTGCAACCTTGTCAGACAGGTCAAAGGGGAGCAGTCA
>JTDE01000139.1:0-15894 GCA_014338405.1 Paragonimus skrjabini miyazakii
TACTGGATACGCGGACGTAGTTCAAAGCTTAAGTCAATCAGGTAAAGCGCTGATACTTCCACAGGCATCCCACGTCCAATCCTACTCACTTCTCTTCGTAGACCCATTTTTCTCCATTTGCACTCTTTGTCCCGTACTGGTTTTCAGCGCCATGCTCAAACTAATTGCTGCACGTTATGTTTGGCCCAATATGAACAAAGATGTGCGCTGGTGGGCTAAGTCATGTCTTCACTGCCAGAGGAGCAAGGTACATCGCCACACCATCACCTCCCCTGGAAATTTCCCCACTCCAGACGCATATTTCTCTCACGTTCACGTTGACTTGGTTGGCCCATTACCCCCATGAAACGGTAAAACGTTTCTGTCCACGTGCATCGACAGATTTACACGATGGCCTGTTGCTGTTTCTCTTAGCAGAAGAATATCTGTATGTTCCGCGATGTTCCACCATGTTAAAATCCAACTCCTAGACCACCAATTATCAATTCCTGTGTTTCACGGTTTCCTAACCATGGATCTTCAACACGGTGTGATGCGAATGCCATCTGGGCCCATGATATGCTCAACATCACCCTCGAAGTATATGGTTTATGTTGATCGGCGTCTTCCCAATTTTGTCACAGACCTCCCATTGTGTTGTTAGTAATTGTCGCGTTTTATATTCCACCTCGTGTCTCGCGATGACCGTTAACAACACTCCTTGTATCATTGCAGCCAAGACGTTTTCGTTTGCCGAAAAGCACTTTAGGTCACTATCTCAATCTAATTAGCAGCTATTCAACTCGTACGAACATGAGGTTTTGTGGTGCAAAGAGAAGCCCTGTAACTTTGTGGAACGACTGTTGCTTCCCTTCTCGCATACGGACTGCCAATACCGTTAAGTTTCATTATCGGTAGTTAACGGTAGGTTGCTCAGTTTATCGCTTGCGTATCTTCACCCCTTAGATCCCCACCTCGAAGGTTCCCCAGTGTGATGAATTGTATAAACAGAAATTATTGAAGACATGTCCGAGTAAGCCGGTTGCAGTACACATATTACACTTTCATTCTATCGCCAATGTAGGAACCTGGCTGTTCGCCAAGTACCACTTCATAGTCATACGTGGAAATAGAAATCCCGTGAACCAATTTGTCAAACTGTTCTCCACTTTAAGAGTTGTATATAGTACAATATATTTGGATTCATTATCAAACATTGCTGCTTCTGATCCATACAGAGGATGATCCCGCTGACCTGGCCAATAAAGAATGTCTTAGTATGCAGTATGCATTCACATTAGTAGCTGCTTCAACCTGATTCACATGAACATGATTAACGTCTGTCTGTGCAGTGTTGGTTCACATTAGTATTTGTTCGAACCTGATCAACTTGAGCTATGAAAAACGTCTGAGTATGCAGTACAAGTTCACACTAATAGATGCTTCAACATCAATCAATTAAGCTATGAATAACGCCTGCATATGTAGTATACGTTCACACCAGTAGCTGTTCCACCCGATTGACTTAGACTGTCAACAACGTCTCAGAATGCACTATGTGTTCCGAACAGTAACTGCGTCGACCTGATTCAATTGAGCTAGTAAATGCTTCAACCTCGTTTACTTAAGCTATGAATACCGTTTCAGCATGCAGTATACGATCACACTAGTAGATGCTCCACCCGATTAACTTGGACTATAAACAACGTCTCAGACTACAGGATGCGTTCACGATAATAGATGCTCCAACTTGATTAACTTAAACTTTGAAGAACGTCTGTATATACAGTAAACGTTCACACTAGTAGCTCCTCCACTCGACTGACTCGGACAATCAAAAACGTCTGAGAATACAGGATGCATTCACATTAATGGGTTGTTCAACATGTTTGACATAAGCTATGGATAACGTCTCAGACTACAGGATGTGTTCACGCTTGTAGATGCTTCAACTTGATTCACTCAAGCTATGAAAAGCGTTTGTGTGTGCATTATAGGTTCACACTAATAGATGTTCCAACTTCATTCAACTAAGCTATGAATAACGCCTGCGTATGTCGTATACATTCACACCAGTAGCTGCTCCACCCGATCGACTTAATTTACGATCAGCGTCTGAGTATGCAGTATATATTCACAATAGTAACTGCTCCTTCCAAACCACCTTTACCATGAACTACTTGGAGAACAAACACATGCGGGAAGTGATGAAAAATCTGTATTTGAAGCGTTTGGGTTACATGGTTATCATCATCTTCGAGTCAATTGATTGCCATATTGATCGGACGTTTTTTGCACCGCAATAGATACTTGGCGTTCTAAACATCTTAGTGTGACTGGCTGACATTTATACATCCCGGTGATCGGCAGGCAACTTGAACTGATCTGCTTCCGTATATCGTTCCGCATGAACGCCACGCGACACCAATCTAGTTAGAAACAATGCAGTAGGGTTAATAGAAGTTACTTCTGAAGATTCTAGATGATAGAATGGGACATCGTACCCTTTTCTTACGCCGATCCATATACACCGAAGATGGAAACAACCATATGATAGCGTTATTTCCAACCATTTCTACGGGCAACGTTTCATCGACCAGTATCTACCTGAAATCTTGCGAACAAAGAGAAATAGTATAAATATCGTATAAGAAAGGAAGCTGGAAATGTTATCATACATGTTTCACTATCAAATGTGTTGGTGTTTTTGCTGAAATGCAAAGCAAACACAGTACGGTCGTATATTACCATTTCGACCATATCTGTGAAACGCCGCAAAATGAAGCACGCTCATGTGTTAGTATGATGTATTTTATGTTGAAAATGGAAACGATCGCAGTTATTAGACTTGCAAAAGTGAGCTAACGTCAGTAACCGGTTGTTTTCGCGAAAACGGTGGAAAACTTTCTCATCACCAAGCTAATACATTTGGGACTTATTCGATGTATTCCAATTTTTCCATTAACGCTGCTTATTAACAACTGATGTACTGTAAGTACTTTGTCTGAAATTCCCATTTTAAAATTTCATAAAGTATTTAAAAATCGAGGATTCGCACCAAAAGGAACGTTTTGCCTTTTGAACGACCTTCAAGGCGAATCCCGTGAAACCAATAATTGCCCAGTCGGTTTTTCTCGTTCAATATCAAGCAGGCGTCTGTTGATCTGAAAGGCATTCAGCGATGGCATTCAGCGACTGCATAACCCTTTTATAAGCTGTTTAAACAGACACTCCAGACTGGCATTCTCCCTGGTGCATGGAAAGAAGCGGCGGTCACGCCCATATTTAAAGCGGGTGACCGGCACTCTCCGTCAACCTATCGGCCAATCAGCCTCACTAGTAATCCGTGCAAGATAATGGAACCCCCATTAAAGCATGCCATCCTTAACCATTTCCTTTCAAACAATCTTTTCCCCCCACCCAGCATGGCTTTCCTTGTAGGTCATGCATAAATAATATGCTCATTTTCATGGATAGTCTGACGGAGGCCGGAAACAACGGCCTCGTTTCAGATGCCATCTACTTCGACTTTGCCAATGCTTTCGACCGTGTCCCGCGCGGCCCTCTGAAACACAAACTGGAAGCCTATGGTATTTAAGGAGAGGTTCTTCACTGGATAGCTTCTTTCCTTGGTAACAGAACGCTTATAATTAAATCCGGATCAGACCTTTCATCTCCTTCTTTTATTTCTACGGGAATTCCTCAAGGGTCAGTGTTAGGTCCTCTGTTATTTCTGATCTATATCAATGACCTTCCGGATGGTACTTCCATCAACGCCCTCTTATATGCCGATGACCTAGAAATCTGGAATGCCACTGATCCCAGTGCACTACAGATTGATCTTGACGCTATTAAGCGTTTGTCAGACGATTGGAGTCTCCCACTAGATGATAACAGTTGCGCACATATGTCGCTCGGTAGAGACTCTGGCAACGCCCTCGTGATTCATAGTGCACTCGGCACAGTAGATATAATGCAAATCGATCTGAAGAATGATCTGGGCATCTGGTTGTCGTCTAACTTATCTTTCGTGCATCACCATGAGATGGCAGCAAAAAAATGGTTTGCCTCTCTTGGGGTGATTAAGCGCACTTTCTTCCGTATTGAAAAGAAAGCGCTCCAAACGCTTTGCGGGGTTTATATAAGGCCGCTCCTCGAGTATGCAACTCAGGTCGTGCAGACCGGCCTGGAGAATGACATATTAGCCGTTGAGCATGTGCGGTACGTGGCTGCCAAACTAGTCACATGTCTCAGTAGTGTCGCGTATGAGTCTCGGCTTGAAATTCCTAATCTATACCCATTTGAATTTCGACGACTCCACGGTGATTATTTTTCACTCACTTCCTCTTTAGAGTAGGCTTCGTTGATCTTCTCTGTAGCGAATGATGACGGTCGGCGAGGACATAAAATGAAGCTTTTCAAGCTTCGTCCTCGGACATTTCTTAGACAACAGTTTTTTTCATACAGGGTTGTCAACTTCTGGAACAGCCTCTTTGCTGTGGTCATCAGCAGCGCTTCTAGCAACCGCTTTAAAATATTACTTGACCCACATTTTTCAAAAATCCTTTCATGCGAGTAATCTTGTATTGTATTTTGATATTTAATGTTGTCCATAATGGCGGTGCTACACACTGTTTTCCATGAATGCCTTCCAGATCAGCAGACGCCAGCTTGACACTGAACAAAAAACCGACTGGATCCGGGACCCTTGGGCCTCCGCCTCGTACCCGCGTATCATTCGCTGAATCGCTGAAGAATGGTTGAACACTGATGGGTATGGATGCATATCTTCGGTTCACAAGCCGAGGCGTTCTCATGTGTGTGTAACTTCCCACGAGTAGAAGCAACAGTTCTGTCCAAGTATAATCGATTGGTTGCTCTTCCCCTCTGTTGTACAGAGCTCGCGAATGGAATCAGAAAACTTAAAGTCGAAGCGTCAAAGGCCTCAGGCTTATCGAAGCAAGAATCCGGATATTCTGGCTCCTGACCGTCACCTGTTATGTGAATTGAATTGAATTGATAAAGAGCGTCGCTCTTAGGGGTTACAGAGTCTACGGAGAACAGAGTAAAACATTAACCTAACCACTTCTTAAGTAAGTGAGAATCTAATATCACTTTGAAGCGACCCCTAGAAGAACAGCTAACATCCTCCAATGGAAGGTCGCTCCAGTGGTTGATAATTCTGTAAGAGAGGAACTGTTGCCTGAGAAACTCCCGGGGTCGAAGCTTATAGAGCTTCTTGTCGTGACCCTTTCGACTGTTATCAACTACTGTGGTAAAGAACTGGTGCACGAGTCCTGTGCTGAAAATAAGTGTGCAAGAATCAAGTCGCTGCGAAGTTTTCTAAATTCAAGTGGATAAAGATTGAGAATTTCGAAACGAGACTTGTAAGACAAATGCCGCTGGACAGTAACCAATTTGGTGGCTACTCGCTGGATGCGCTCGATGGCGAGTATGTTCTTCTTCAAGCCGGTGTATACGACTTGGTTTGCATACTCAAGCAATGGTCTTATATAGACCCCGTGAAGCGACTGGAAAGCATGCCTGTCTATTTGGGTAAAGGCTCTTCCTCATTCTTAGAGTCCCAAATCCTTTTCTGCCGGCCATCTGGTGGTGATATGAAACGGATAGACCGGTCGACGGCCAAATCCCTGGGTCCTTCTCAAGGTCAACTTTCGTGATATCTGTTATACTTTGTGCACCAGGTTTCACGAATAGGTTCCCTGAGTCCGCTCCAGACGACACAGATGCACGCTTACTGCCGTTTAGAGTGAGACTGCAGTCTTCTGACCAGCCCTTAATACGGTCGAGGTTAATTTGCAGTGCACTCGGATCACAAGCATTCCATTTTTTACACAAAGGATAGCGTAGCTAGAAACAAGATCTGGAAGGTCATTAATGCATATTAGAAACAACAACGAACCGAGCACGGATCCGTGAAGAAATTCAGCGGAGATCGGAGAAGGAGAAGAAGGGTTCGATCCGGTTTTACTCTAAAAGTCCCGTTATCAAGAAAAGATGTAATCCGGCGGAGATCCTCTCTTTGAATCCCATAGGCTTCTAGCTTGTGTACAAGAGGACCGTGCGGGACACGATCAAAGGCTTCAGGAAAGTCGAAAAGAATAGTATCCGTGGTATGGCCATTGTCAATGACGTCTGTGAGGCTACCCATAAGGATAGGCATGTTGGTTATGCGTGACCGGTCGGGAAGAAAGCCATGCTGGGTAGAAGAGAAGATTATTTGAGAAGAAATACTTATGGATGACGCGTTTTAACAGGAGCTCCATTACCTTGCAAGGGGTGCTGGTGGGACTGATTAGTGGATAACTAACGGAAGAGTGACGATCACCCGCCTTAAATATAGGTTTGACAATGGCTATCTCCATACCCCCGGAAGAGTGCTGGTCCGAAGTGTCTGTTTAAACAGACTATGGATTGGCGCCGCCAAACACGGGGTCGCTTCTTTTGGGGTCCGAGGATGGATCCTGTCTGATCCCATTGCACTATAAGGATTTATCTTAAGCAAGAAATCTTGAACGTTGAGCACAGACAATTCAGCTGTTAGGGGTGGGTACTGGAAATTTCTCCTTGGGGAGAATCGGATGCCAGGTTGATGGAACCACATTGTAAATTCCTGAATAGTATTCTCTGAACAACTCAGCAACCACCTGGTAGTTGGAGGATGATTCACCGTCGGGCAGTCGCAGAGAAAGCGCTGAAGACTTTGTTTTTCTCTGGCGAAGCATGTACCTGAAGTGAATCTTCTTATTCTCGCGGGCTACCAGTAAGATTTATGTCTGTGCCCGTTTGGTATGTTGATGAATTTCCGCCTGCATTTGTCTCGTGCAGAGTGAAAGGATTCTATATCCTCCGGCTTGCTTGCTAATTTCTGCTTGGAGAATGAACAAGAACGTAAATCATGAAGACGACGTATGTTCCGCGGAAGCGGTGAGCGAGATGAAGACTCCCACAGTTTACGAGGAACAAATGCCTCATCAGTTACGTGAATGGCAACTTTAAAAGAAAGATAGTTTGTGTTCACTGAGTTAGACACATGTTTGAGTGTACTTAAGAATGTCTTCATTGCTTTCTGAAAATTTCTGAATGAAGTCTATGTTACGGCATTGTTGAACCCGTAGCAGATAAAATTCAAACCAAGTAACATGCGGTCACTATGTCTCAGCGGTGGGTTGATGACCACTCTATCTACCAGATGAGCTTCATTTGTAATAACCAGATCGAGCAATGAGAGTGTCTATCCTGGAAGCTGCCTTCCAGGTAGTTCGACATGCTGTGTCCAAATGCCTCATAAGTCAGTGTTGCCATGGATTTTGAAAATCCTCAGTCCTCAACCGAGGCAACTATTCGGTTGTGTTTGGGTGCGTTGAAGTCGCACAATGAGAAGAGAGAAACACTGTGTAGACGGGAGATAGTCTAGGGCGGCTAGAATGGCCTTGTCGTCCGATTTGCGACGGCGATTAGTAATTACCACCAAGAGTAGCGTGTCACGACTACAAAGCTGGAGTTTAAACCACAGTCTGTCACTTCTTTGGGAAGGTAAATTCCCGTATGACAGTTGGTACTGGCAGCTTCTGGCGTAGTAAAATAACACAAGCTCCCATGTGTCAACGGGAGGAGTCTGTTTGGTACAGTGAGTATCCAGGAGTATGCAGTTCGTTATCACTGACATCTGCGGAAAGACAGATTACTGTGAATATGGAGACAAGTGTCGTGGACCAACTGTCTGATTTCAGGTAGTTTTTATAGAAGGCTCGGACATTTAGTGCACACGCAACTGAGGGCTATCTCCTCATTTGGTTGGGTGCCGAAAGAGGCAGAAGAGCGCGAGGATGAACTTGGGAAATCAGCCCTGGTAGCAAGGACGAGTGTGTAGACGAGTCAGAGTTTTCTGTGCTCTCTTGGAGGGTGGTGGCGGTTTCTTCACAGCCCGAGCTTATGTGAACGTTCATGTGGGACACCTCGCCCTGTTCGCTCAATGTTGGTGACTTTTGGACCGCCTTCAGTTGTTGAGTTATTGATGTGTTGTTTGCAGTTTTGCGTCCTCGATGATATGGGTGGGATTTTAGGTTAGAAGGGAAATCAGGGCGAAGTTACTGTGATCTGGTAGGGGAAGATGTGGCTGCAACGAGCTACGTATGAGACCTTCTGGAAGCTGGAGGTGACCCAAGCAGACTCACTGGATTATAAAGCTTAGGAGTGAAATAATTTTTATTGCGGCCTTTTGGAGATGGGGTGGTTGAGGGTTGGAACGTCATTGGGAGCTACTGGCTCAGACCAGTGCAGCTTCAAGGACATTTAACCGTCCAAGGGGAGGAGGGCCGCCCCCTCTGTTATTGGTGTGGGCACGTAGGCTAGTCCATTCGGAGGCACTAGTCCTTTTTTGTGAACAGAAATACGGACGTTTACGTTGGCTTGATGTTTGGGGTCAAACTTAAGGTTAACTTGTTCTATCAGTTTGGAGGCGCTTCTGCCGCTCCTGCAATGAGCAATCCAGTGAGACTCCCCTTAAATCGCCATGACTTTTCTTTAGCTGAACTGTCCTGCCCAGCACTTTCCCCATGTTAATCTTCGCGGGAAAAGTCACAAGAAGTCCGAATGACTTCTTGTTGACTTTGGAGCGAAGTCTGCTGGCAGAAACGTAGTTTGCTAATTCTGGAGGGAATGAAGAGTCTAACACGGCTCTGGCTTGTTCCCATGGAGAGGATGTGGTCGGAAATCGTCCCTATAAAACAAGCCTCCTCTCTCGGAGTGCCTTATCCCCCAAGTTTATCGCGACTTCCTCAATTTGAGCTGTGGACAAAGCCACTGCCTTACGAGCAACCACCATACCTGGCATGGCGAGTGCAATATACACGTTCAGTGCGTTCACTTCTGACCTCATGTCAGATGAAGCCGTTTGTGCTCCATCAGAGCTTTTGTAACCGTGGCCACGTGCAGCGACATTTCTAGACGTTTTGCAACTACACTTAAGAGCTTCTCGTTTCTGCTCACTGCGGGTAGCGAGCATCAGGAACCATACAGCCCCGGAGGAAGAGTAGCCTTCACGAAAAAGGCAGCTCATGCTGATAAATGGCTGTTTTGAAGAAGCCAGCAGAATGTGCTGGTCTTCATTTAGGCCGGTGCACTTAA
The DNA here is from genome assembly GCA_014338405.1 of Paragonimus skrjabini miyazakii. Lineage (NCBI taxonomy): Eukaryota > Metazoa > Platyhelminthes > Trematoda > Plagiorchiida > Troglotrematidae > Paragonimus > Paragonimus skrjabini miyazakii. Next base: position 9,130 of record JTDE01000139.1, read on the forward strand.
TGTGGTATCATTACACGCACATCTGACACTATTGCTCTGAACAGTCATGTGGCGGCCGAATCGGTTAAAAGCACTCCATAATTACTGCGAATTTGTTTATCGACGAACTGAGAAAATTCGTCCCCATCGTTTGCATTCCCTATTTTTCTCACTAACTTGAAACTTTTTCCCACAACCTCACCCACCCCATTCAGCTTCACCGAACTAATGCTTCATTAAATGTCCGCGGAGCTGGCAGCCATTTTTGTCCTGGTCTGCTGGCGTGACGGCCCACCTTTAACCTTGCGGGTCCTGTGGAGAAACTATTGATTTTTCTGGACGAGATTATCGTCGCGAACGATTGAGGTTTGCTGTTTGTAATTACTAATGCATTTCTTTAATAGTACCGTAGGAATTGTTGGATCCAATATTGTTTTCATTTTGAGGATCCGTTTTTAGGCTACGCGTAACTCAACGATCAGACGTGAATCGTTACAACTACCTGCCGCCAATGCTGCTGGATCTCGTACGTGTCATTGTGAAGAAAAATGGCAAGTGTTGGCGCTATAAAAAGCAGTAGACAACGGGAACGGTACGCAGAGCGGAGAAGTAGTGAAACCGAGCAGATATCTACTCAGATAATGATCGACTAAATTGAAAAGTTGAACAGTGACGATAATGGAATAAACTTTGATGCTCTAAGCACCAAAAATTCAAAGTAAAACAGATAAGAATATTGTAACTAAAATAATTTAGTACGTACGCAAGTTAGTATGTTATTCGACAACGAACAACAGTAATCGTATTCAATGTATTGATGCATAAAGCACCAATGGGACAAACATACGAGAAGATAATGAAAGCGAGAAAATTGGAAGCAATTTTCGAGCTAACAGCAGCGGTACTGTAAGGCATTTATTATTTTTATTTACAAACGATGCTTCATTCTTCCGCCAAAACTTTTGTATCATCTTTGCACGTTGTTCAACTTGATAAAGTGACCCAACAAAACAATACAAAATTTGCGCACACCCGTCTGCTCTCTCCTCTGTTGTGCAATCGCTGGAAGATACTACACGGATCTTTCACCCACATATTTCGCACCGCCGTACTACGAATATCGTCACACTTCCGATCGCGCTTCGGCGGTCCACGGTAGCTCCAGAATGTCCCCACTTTTAAATACTGGTAATTTGGAATATTGTGGCGGTCGTCTTGAACACTTGTGAACACCTTCTGTGAGTCGAATCCTTTGATTATTGTGACTTGCTGGAACCTCGTAACTATTCTGTTTCATTCGTACATTTTTGTTATCGTCGATAGCCTATTGAGGTACACTTGCGTTTACTTAGGCCCTTCATTCTATTCCTGACCAATGTAAACTTGCAAGCCCCGACATACTCAGCGTTTCTCCATCTTTTTCCAACGTCATATTTTAACCAACTAGTGTTACCTTCACGTTGTGTTCTGTTTTATTTCCACAGGCCTCAACGTTTTCACTACGCCATTAATTTGGCGTGTTAAAGTGTGTCCTGCGTTATCATTTCGGACTACGACTTTTTGACCGAGTAGCTGACCGCCCCCGTGCCCACCAATCTGCCTGAATTTGGAGTAAATAACCTTCGTCCCCGGAGCGGACAAGTAGAAGTTCTCTTTCAAACGAGGCGCACTAAGTGGCAAATCATAATGTACTCTCACCTAGTTCAGTCCATCACTACGAAGATCGCTGTAGAGGTCTCGAATCTTATCGACAGCATGCCTGATGACTAACCCTACGATAAATTGAAAAGCGACTTAATTAGTGGGGTCGGTGAAATGGTCGGTGAAATGGATTTAGGTGATCGCAACAATTTTCAGCTCCTTGGGCACATAAAACAAATTCTTGGAGGCAGAAAGATGGATGGCCTCATTTTTGACACTTGTGGATAAAAAATCTACAATCATCGACTCCTAAGAATTTAGCTACGTTTAACATGGTCGTGCCTATAAAGAATCTTGCGGAGGCAGCCGACAAAATTTTGAATGTTCAACGTAACCCCTGGTGAATATATTTTTCACCCAGCCTCACGATGACCTGCGTCATCTAGTAGAGTTTTTGACAAACAAGGTCCAGTCATTGGTTCGCAGCCTCCACTGTCGATCACCCAGACCACGTAGCAGATCTAGAAAACCGTCTCGACGTCCGACGACGACTGTGGTCATTGTTGGGATAATCATGAGTTCGGTCACCGAGCAAAGGACTGCACTCGGTCTCACACCTTTGCTACCTTACCGGCAGCACAGGGAAACTCGGTGACCGGCCAGTGATGGCGACGGCTGTGCCTGGTGTCTTCTCCAAATTTTGCCTTTTCTGCATCCCTGACAAACACACAGGCTATAACTTTCCAGTTGGTACCGGCGCTGAGGTAAGCGTAATTCAATGCGCCACAGGTGGCCGCCAAACTTGTCAGCCTATTTCCTCCTTAAAAACAACCACAGGAACACCATTACAAACATACGGTCGAAGTTCCCTCATCCTTAAACTTGGAGTGAGACGTAAGTTCCGCTGTTTTTTGGTGGCAGACGTTTAGACTGCAATTATGGGTTCTACTTTCTCATCGTACTTTGGTCTCCTGGTTGCTATTCAGCACCACACACTATTGGACATCTTGACCCCCTTGAGTGCTGAGGGCAAATTAACCAATATGGACTCCATCGGAATCCATATGAAGGTACACAAACCCTCAAAATATTTTCAGCTGACCCAGCAGAACCCACAGTTTACAAAACAGTCGTATAACCCGAATTCTTTGAAACACGACGTGACACATACCATTGTGAACAAATGAACAGTAGTGGATGTTTATCGCAACCGCTGACGTTGGAGACATCCGCCGCAAGTTGAAGCCTGCAATGTCGAGTAAGTTTGTTGTGTAAGAATGGTAACGGAACACTAGGGAACCTCGATGACGTATTGTCGATTATTGGGGCGATAGGCGATGTCAGCACCGTGTGAGATGAAGGCGGCAGAAACACGCATATCTGCTTGGCCAACGAATGTAAATTGAACTATTCCGATGTTCCCCGGAGGCTGTGAATGTTGATGCCACCCACATTACAAACATACACAAGTAGGTCACGAAACATTATTTCACACCTCCGCAGCTGGAAGTTGTATCAGTTTCTCGCAACAATTCTAAATCAAAGGTAAGGTTTTTAATAGTTTTTGTTACGTATGCATACTGATGTCTTAACCCATCTGACGACGGATTTATCCATCAACCAATCAGAAAGTTCGACTGTTCAATTTATTTCCCGGGTATGTAGGGAAACCGGTTTCCCCCGTCACCTCGTTCATGTGTACTGAAATATATTTCCCTACTTTTAGGTAGCATCCAAGACTGCATTGTGCTGTTTACAGTGATGAGCCACTTCTGCGGATGACGGACAGGTTTGAGACTGGAGTCCTAAGTTAGCTTTATAGTAAAACAGAGGAATGGACCAATGGCGTCGCAAAGCTGTTTACAACGACTCACAGTAATCACCGAGAACAGATTCCACCACACTGGATCGGAGATGCGTCGGAAAAGGTTTTCCCCTCAACGACAGAGCCATTCTGGTAAATCCGATCCTCGAGTGTGTTGAAAAGGATGTTGTCACGGTTAGACCACGATGACAACGACCGGATAAAAGCAATGGCGGGGAGCGTACGGATATAGTGCTGAAGTTATCCGAACAAATTGCAGGCATTCTACATGTACAACGAAGGTAACAAGCATGAAGATGGTGCATATCTAGATTTCAGGGATTTCCGATTATTAATACACGGGTTCGAGATTAGAGATCCAAATCGCCAGGTCCAACTCAGTCTACCCGTTTCAATACCCAACGGGCGTCCATTTATTTGGAAGATACTCTTTGAAAACAATATGTAGTGTCAATCCTGAGGTTTACAATTGCCAACAAAAGTACAGGGTCAGGAATCTAACAAGCTTGCAATTAACTGGAAATCTAACGGCGTCCTGGAAGGATCCCTAGAGGAGCGGTCGAGGACTTCAGACAGAAAATGAACCAAGTGGTTGACAACCCTGTGAGAAAAAAGTATCTGCTTAAGGCAGGTCCGATGACGGAACCCGTAAAGCTTCCTGTTCTGAACCCTTCGGCTGCTGTCGGCCAATAAAACAAAGAACTGCCAGACAAATTTAAGGCCAAAGAAGAAATGGTTGAGAGTTGAGTTACCGCAAAGTCAACGGGACTCAAGAGGACACAAATTAAAAATTTCAAGCCGCGACTCATAGGCCACATGCCGTAGGCCAGTGACCGCCTAGTTAGTTTGTGCGCTAAACACGTCTAGCAGCAAGCATATCCTTTTTCAAGCCAGTAAACACGACTCGATTAACATACCCAAGCAGCAGTCCAATAAAAGTCCAGAAACTCGTCTAAAAATCTAATGTCCCGGCGGGAAAAGGTCTGTTTTATCAATCACAGATTTTTGAAACGCTTTTTGTGGTGATAGGCAAAAAGCACCTAGGATAACATCCATATGCTCACATTTTTCTTCAGACAACGTTTCATGATCTATCGCACTGAGCTCACTGTGTAGTACGGGGTCCTTACCAGAATTTCCGCCGAGTGAAATGCGTTAAAGTAACGGCCCATGTTGGAGGTTTGACGATTATGTGTTTTATAGAAAGGCGGTAACCCTGTTACTTGTTTCCATTTCCACCCTTTCCATGGATTACTCATCCACTCACATCTGAAATCTTCTTCGTAGTGATTGCCAGCTTTCCTTGTGAAGATTAATACTGGACTAATACGCTGCGTGTAATCGGCAGACCGTAAATATCACTGTAATCTTTAGGGCAAGAACGTTTACAGGTTTCTAAAAGTGTAATTCCATGGCGTGTTTTAGTTTCTGTAGACGTTCAATTCTGTTTTTGGGAAACCTTTTCTCAGTTAAACACAAAATCTGTAGTCTGCAAAACGAACAGGATGTTTGTGCGGTCATCTGCAGCGTGTCTGTGGTGGAGGGGGATGAAAGAATTGCACGTCTTCAGCAGGAGTAGTGGAGTCTGAAACTGTTTGTGGGGGTTGTGGAATGGTTTGGTCCGGAAAAGTTGGATGGGATGAAGAGGTAGTCACAGCCAGAGGTGTAGGAGGCAAGTCTGAAGGATCCACATAAGCCACTTTTAAGCGGTCGACGCTCACTGAATTGCGAGTACCGTTACGGTTGATGATGAAGTAATTATCTTTGCGTTCAAGCACTCTAAACGGGCCGTCATATGGTGGCTGTGGGGACATTTGTGGCCGTCAGCTCTGATAAACACAAAGGGACAAGTGCGCAAGTCTTCGTGTACTTGAGTTTGTTTCGGGGTGGTCCTCGCCGGGGTTGGCTTTAACTTGCTCATTTGTAGTTTCAGACGTGTAACGTATGAAGTTGGGCCTATCTCGCCAGTGGTTCTAGAATCAGTAAACATTTCACCTGGCAAGCGTGAGGTGGTGCCATAGACGAGTTCAGCCGGGGTGCAGCCGATGTCTTCTTTGACGGTGTTACGGATGCCAAGCAAAATGAGTGGTAAGTTTTCCGGCCAGTTGGAGCCAGATGTTGTAGCAAGGATCGCGGCTTTAAGTTGATGATGGAAACGTTCCACTGTGGCCTTTTGATGCTGGGTGATAGGCGGTTGTTCGGAAGTGTTCACAGCCGAGTAAGTGCTGCAGGTCGCGAAACAGTGTGGATGTAAACTGGGAACCGCGGTCAGTAGTGATAGAGGCAGGTACGCCAAAAGAGGATACCCAAGTTTCCACAAACGTCCGTGCGATATTCTCAGCTGAGATGTCGCGTATGGGCGTTGCTTGCGGCCATCGTGTGAAACGATCGATGCAGGTCAACAAATGCGTAAAGCCATTCGAAGGTGGAAGTGGGCCTACTATGTCCATGTGAACGTGTCTGAAGCGGGCGTCAGGTACACTGAAATTACCAGGTATGGTGACTGTGTGGCGGTGTACCTTACTTTGTTGACAGGATAGGCAATGCTTGGCCCATTCGCGTACGTCCTTGCTCATGTTTGGCCAGAAAAAACGGTCAGTGATTAGCTTGACGGTAGAACGGATGCTAGGGTGGGAGATAGAATGAAAATGTTTCGCCGGTAGTTAGAGGGGACATAAGGTCCAGGTTTACCGGTCGAAATGTCACAGTGTATTTTAGAGTCGCAGTGCAGGAGTGGTAGTTGGACGAACTTCAGGGACTGGTGAGAGCGCAGTTGATTGAATTTTTCATCGTTTTGTTGTGCCGCCGCTATAGCTTCTAGATCGATGGGAAATGTCGATAAGTGGTGTATATGCGCGCGAGATAAAGCATCCGCGACTAGGTTGCTGGGACCATCGATGTAGCGGATGTCTGTCGTGAACTGGGAGAGAAAATCTAGGTGGCGAGTTTCTCTCGGGGAGTATCTATCTGGCGAAGTGTTGAAAGCGTGTGTTAACGGCTTGTGGTCAGTAAGGATGGTAAACTGACGTCCTACCAACACATGTCGAAAATGCTTGACGGCAAGGTAAATAGCTAGTAATTCTCTGCCGAAGGTGCTGTACCTCGTTTGGGCAGGTTGTAGCTTCCGGGAGAAAAAGGATGGCGGTCGGATTTCATTGCCAATGATTTGCTGCAAGGCAGCGCCGACAGCAGACTGGGATGCGTCGGTCTTTAGAACTAACTGTGCATGTTCGTCGGTACTCAGGTAGCCGAGGGATGTGGCGTTTGCCAAAGCCTGCGTGACGGATGCGAAAGCGGCGGTAGCTTCGGGAGTGAAGACA
>JTDE01000139.1:28235-65994 GCA_014338405.1 Paragonimus skrjabini miyazakii
ATGCATACGTTCACCTCACGTGCGGTATGTTCGCGACCTTTAGGATGGGACTCATATGGCGGACGATTGAGTGGTGCATTCGCTCTGAGTCGAAATAGCTCCAAACCACACATTCATTTCGTTGTACCACATGAAATCCTAATCCGCAACATTAGTCGCGAGGACTGAATTGTTAAAACCAACGACACTTAACCCACTAGACACGTTGCACACCACTGCGCACAATCCTACGCTTTTTATATTTCGTAAAACCGTAGCCAATGTACACGGTTTTCAGGGGAACGTGCCCCCTTACATTATTGTACTTCAGAACCGTTTTCGACCTACACCTCGTTCAACGAACGTAATTAGCTCCCACGTCCCCCATGTACTTTAGAGGCACTCCTGGAACTACGATTCTCAAGGAGGCTCAAACCTCGCCTTGAAAGGCGCAATACAATTTCCTGAAAATAAATAGATAAAATGAAATGTAAAATGAAATAAATAAATATTTCGGCACCTATGCATTAACATTGCCACACGCAATCGATCACAACAACGACAGCCATACTGTAACAGGCAAGCCAGACGTTCGGGTTTTGTGTACCCGTTATACTGGCAAACCAACTTTGAGCGATGTGGAGACACCGGGGGACGGCGTTCTTCTGAAGCAAGGGTTCTAACGATAGTCCTGTGAAGGAAGACAGTAGAAACAACCGTGAGCCAAAGGCCCAGTAAGACATTCACACGACTTACACGATCGAAAACCAAAATGGCGCCAACAACACGGCAGCATGGTGCGTTGCAATACCGAATTCCGAAAATGACGTACGATAAAGTCACTTTTACTTGACGGCCAGTTAAAACAAAGAGGTTTGAGGCCATGACGCAGACTTCGCCGATTTCAACTTCTCCACCAAGTACCAGGCTAATAGAGCGGATTTTTCGCTAAGGTAATTTTTTGTCCACATTCACTGAAGAAACCACGGTCAGCGATTAGCATTCAAGTGGTTCAATCGTCGGAAGTATAATCTCGTTTTGCTGCATAATAACGTTCAAACTTAAATAGATGTGTGTGTCTCCACATCTGTGACATTGATTTTCGTTATATTCCACCGTTGGTTCTCCGAAATAACTTAAGATGTAGCTTTTCGTTTTTTCTTTTAATCCCTCTGCCATTGAACTATCGCCCACTCCGTGTTTACGGATTCGGAAGATTAAAACACAAAAATTTTCGGGAAAAAAATTTGAATGATTTTAGGAGCCGAAAGCGCCACGGAATCACAACTTCAGAAACCTGAAAACGATTCCTCTTCAATGATTACAGAGATATCTACGGTTTACCGATTCTACGCAGCTCCGGATGAATCCGGGTGGCTACACCGTGTATAGCGCGGTTGGTCATCCGAGTAGGCCTGCGAGCGGAGTGATCGAAGCGAACAGCAATGTACTGTTCAAAAATGGTCTTATTCTACTTGGGTCGACAAGATATCCTGGAGGTATTGTGAGTGAGTTATTTCGTGTTATGCTGTTCAGCATAGTTATTGTCCTATAGTCCTGAGTCCAAGTATCTGTTCCGTCCTTTCACTATAGGCTGTTATTATTCTTATACCCAGATTTGTTGCCCTGTTTTTATTATCGTTATTATTATTATTACTTTCGGTATCAGATTGCTCGATTTTGGAAGGTATAATTACTTTAATATCCAGAGTTCATTTCACCTTCCTTCTACACGGCAAATCGTGCTGTACTGGCGATAGGTCTGATCATTTTGCAATCTGACTAAACTGATTATCTTGCCTACTACCGAGTTTATCTGCAGTCGTTTTAAGTAATACTTAAGTGTGGCCTTCTGCTCTATTAACATCTCGGTTCCGGAACAAGCAGCTTACCTCCACCACTGAGAGATACTTCCGCATCAGGAAACCCCTAATCAACCTTCATCCCCTCTATCCGCTTTCGAGCAGGCAAGGTTCGAACCATCTCAATATCTCCTGGCGTGGTTTGCTGGCCACGGCTGTATGCATTTTCTCTATTCTTTTTTACACCTTATTAAAAACCTTTTAACCTTTAACATGGACTGGGTACCAGTACTGCAAACGACATTCTGAATGTGATCTCATGAACGACTTTAAAATGATGGAAAATCTCCGGCCTCCCGGTAGGCGATTGATCCAGAAAAATGGACAGCTCTCTACCTGCCTACGTAATCGCTGTTAGATTCTCATGAAATCTCTCAAGGTCCTGGGCCACATTTAACTTTGAAACAAGTCTCCGCTCACCCCATGGATTGTAAGTCTGTGGAATAATAAAAGTGAGACAGACAATGAATTTTCACACTTATCAGTGTTAAACAACGACCGCGACTTCTCGGGTCAATGTTTGACCTTTTCCTCATCGTACAACACGAAGGCCCTGTACTGATTTCCTACCACTTTTACCTCAAACGCAAAGGCTTAGCTGGGACGATCTATATACACGGTGATGTCATTAACAAACTTCTGCACTAATAATGACCGCAGCCCGGATCATTGACGAAACTCACTGAGTAAGCAGCACTTCAAAGGTTATTCCTCCTACCCATGCATGAATACCTGCGAAATGCGCAGTGCACGATACGCAGTGTTTGCGACTTAGGTTTACTGAACATGGACAAGATTACTCAAGAAGGCTCAGAAGAGTATCTGCATTGCTTGCAATGCCACCACATGGCTTCGCTATATCGATTCCTGCCACTTGCACCATTTTCGTGATGTGCAAAGAAGTTCCCAGTGATGGGCACTGTCCTGTCATCAGTAGAACAGTCAACTTAACACGCATCATGTGCTAGACTTCAGTGCGTATTCTCAGGCGGTTTGTTTTGGAGCCACATCTTGGTGTCAGCTTCATCTCCACGTGGATTCCTGCAGAGTATGTCCCACCTACATAACATATTATTTACGAAGTGTTAAACGGGCGACAGAGAATATGGTCTTACATCGGATGATATCTACCTCGATGTCACAAAAGCGTTTAACTCACTATCATACTGCTCGTTCCCGGAAGTGGAAACGTGAGATATTAAGGCGAATGTTAGCCAGTGAACGAGGAAAATATTCAGTGACAAAACCTTTGGTCAGAGGAGAAACCGGACCCTTCTCCATCGCACCCGTCCCATCGTGTGTCACAAGAATCGCTTCTTGGACCACTTAGCAATTTAATCTTTATTACTGGTTTAACGAAAATAGGTTCTAACCACTCGCTTCTATGGGACGATGATTTAAAGACAGAATTATCATCCAGCACTATAAAAGCTGACATGAACGTGTTTAAGTAATGGCCAGAAAAGTGACGCCTTCTCATCATCGGTCACATAAAACCCCTCTCTTGATGGCGACTCTAGCAACGTACTCACAACAAGCGATAGACGAACAAACCTACGCATTATGCTGTGGCCAAGGATTATGTCTAAATTTTTCTTATCATTACATTATAGAAAATGCAACTAAGAATGATTCGCTGTTCTAGGAGTGAGACAAACAAACAAGATTTCAAACTCAAAAGAAAATTTTTTGAATATCTCATGACTTCCAATTATTGCATGGATTCGCAAACACAATAGTTTTAGGGGATTTTAGTGGCCCAAGCAACCAAATGATAGAAATGACCAAAAATGTAGTAACACCAAAGAAGCCTTGTAACGGTAACGCACGAACGAAAAAGTAAGCGTACAAATAAAACGGGAAGCGTATCAGTAAAATAGGAGTGACTGTGATAAGTTTAGGGTCCGCTGAATTAAATAGACTACCACAGGAGAGAAAGACAGCGTCGGAAAGCAGGCTCGATGGACGACTGATAGATAATTCCACACACGGCTTGGGATGATGAGCGTTGAGCATCGACAGTTCAGCCAATCCGCGGTGATGAAATATTTCACCGTGCAATCACTTCACCAGCCCGAAGATCCGCACAAATGAAGAAGACAGGGATGGTGCGCGGTCTCCCATTTATTCTTTTTAACGATTCAATGCAAAAAGCGATGGTGATGGTTTCAAGCAAGTGTACAGATGAAGTTAATGAAACGGTATTTACAAAAACGTAGAAAAACGAATCACGAAGTATGACAGTGAACTGTGGACACTATAGGATTCATCTACGGACGTCCTTCGAGTAGCAGTCGTTTCCCTGTAGGGTTGTCAACCACTGGAACAGCCTTCTTTTTGGGGTCGTTAGCTTTGTTTTCAGAGACCGTTCCAACTCGATGTTAGATTTTCCTTTACTTACAACACAGTTTAACCCGTGAATATTAATTTATGTATACCTGTTTCAGTTCCAGATAACGATATCGAACCTTGTTTTCAGTAATTACCTTTTATGCCAACAGACGCCCGGTTGTTACCAAGTAAGACTAGCCGAATAAATAGTTACCCTGGGCCATTATCGTTGAACTCTCTGTTAATTCAGCGATTCAGCGATTGATACACGGGTTCGAGACAAAGGCGCGGATCCAGTCCGTTTTTTTCAATGTCAAGCGGGCGTCTGTTGGTCTGAAAGGCATTCCGTGAAAACAGGGTGTAGCACCGCTCTTGGGCATCGAAACATGTTGGAACGCCTCCGTATAGATTTACACAACAGTCAATATAAGTAATCGTTTTGAATTACCTTTTCGATTGTTTTCATAACTGACCGGTTTTGAATTAACTTCGTTGTTGATAAACGTTTGCTAGTTTGTTTTATTCTACTAATGTAGACGCTCACATTGATCTTCAAAAAGGCACCAAAACGGATTGCAGCGGACACACCTAACAATGTCAGATGAGCACTCACGCCTGTCAAGAAACTTGCTTATTCTGATGGATAGGTTTTACAATGCTGCAATTAAAGAAAACCCACCGGATATAATAAACTTTGCGGCCAATTATTTCAATATCCTCAATACAAACGACAATAAATCGGACATATTTGGTTAGTTTTTTGTTGGTGATAGACGAAGTTAACTATGGTCACAATGGTCGTGGTGTGTGAGCATAACCAATTGCGCAGGACACATTAAGTTACTTATAATCCTCGCGTCTGAACTGGATATATATCCCCTGGTAACTATAGTTACCACTACTACTATAGTAGGAGTAAATGAGACCGTTTTTCCAGTGTAAGTGTAGTCTTGTGCGTATCGGTGGTGGCTATGGATTTGTAGTATTCTGACGGCATTGATAACTTGACAACTTCAGTATTTCCTATCTGGCAGCCTTCATTGTTACACTTAGAAGTGGAAAAGTTCTTCCGCGGAAGACAACGCGTACGTTGTAGCCGCAACACTGGAAGCATAATTGTACATGAAACTGAACAGTTTCTAGCTCAAGCTACATCGTCCTGGATAGATAACTTAACTGGACTTTAATACACTGCCGCAAAGACATTCTATTCTTCTAAATTATTCCCAAACAGCACACAGCCCCATTTTTAATGGGGCAAAATGGGGGCTTTTGGGGGCAAAATGGGGCTTTGTAAATAAGTTAGTTTTTCAGGACAAATACATGACATTATCTTATGCTATGTACTTCTTGCGACTTCTTTATTTCTGTTGTTGATGTTGGCGCCTATGTGTTAAAATGTGTCATTTTTTGTTCTGTGTTAATGCATCACTTTCACATAATTAATTGAGTTCCGTATGGGTTGACTTCAAATGCCGGTAGGTTGCCGTGATCTATTATTTGTTGCCATCACGTTATTGCGCAAAGTGGGTTGTATCAAATAGAAAATAAAAGATCACCGTTCAGTGTCAACTATTCACCGAAATTGCAGTGCCCCCAAAGCCCCACGGGGTCCCCTAAGGGACCATATGGGGCGTGCTATTTGGGTTTACTGTACATGGCATATCACTACGTATTTCGTTGTATTCCGCTGTGGTCCTGTTCCACGTTGATGTAGTTCTCTTGAGACTAGTAAGTGACATTTTATCTTGCACTAAATCTTCGTAATTAAGTTACTTCTTAAGAGGTCCTAATGAGGATCTGGTACAAAGCTTGTACACCGTAACATTGTAATTCACATTTACCTAAGTAATACACTAAACGTACACATGCTCCATCATTATTTTTCCAGTGGTCTTTTAGCTGCACGTTCTGAAAACATTCTGAAAAATTTCTTTCCATAGAAGTACAAGGCGGTTAAGGTTTTAAAACTTCACACTTCTTTTTGCATGCAAGAAGCATTTGCATATCGCTTGTGTGTCATGGACAGAAGTTAATGCATTAACTTCTGGATTACAAACCATGGTTTGTAATTCAAACATTCACCGTTGTTTACTTCTTGGTGAACCACTTTTATAAATATTGGTCATATTAGTATTCAGGGCATTTCTGTTGCAAGTAAAAGTAGATTTTTCATCTAATCAGATGATAATAGTTCCCGGCACTCATCATTACCATCCCCATCGTCACAAACAGTGAAACATCAGTGGTTCACACCGCACACACAACCATAAAATAAAGTAAATCTCGTGGAGGAAGAGAGGAAAAAGAAGATTGAGAGAAAGGACCTTACGGTTTTCTTTACCGCGTGTCAGGAGATGATGTTCAAACGTAAAAAATGGATGCAGTAACAGAGCTAAGACAAACGATGATCAAGACGAGCCCCGAAACTGTAAACAGTTGTTCGGAGCTGTGGTATTTTGATATGCTCTTCAACCACCTTTCAAAAGCATCTGTAAGGTACTAGCCTTATACAGAGACACGAACAAAAGTAGTCAACTCGATGTGCACTCGCCGTTTTGTGGTTGATCCGCAAACGACCATTATCAACCACAGCCCCGGATTGAGTTGAGAAAGGTTGGTTACTGGGACAAATGGTTAGCAAAAACTCTTTCTCAATCCATTATGGGGCTGTGGTGGATGCATGCTTGTTTGCATGTCTACCACAAAACGGCTGATTGATTTCAGCATATGAGCAAAAAGAATTGCAATGGCTAAGAGAACGAAGATGTTATTTACCAGAATTATAGATTGCCATGAAGACTGTAGTGGGCATGGCCATGGTGTTTCGAATTAGTGACTACAGCTGGTACCAAACGTTCCGCACTGGTATCACTGCATTAATCGCAACTCACTGGAGAGTATTTGAAGCATATTCTTGACTTGGAATAAGCATCTACATAATGTATGTGAAATACCCTACATTCATTATGGGAAAGTGTTCATTTTACTGAGTTTAACTCTGTGTAGCACTCTTTCGTGTTGACAGGATTATGCGAAGTCAAGTCTACCTCATAGTCCACTTTGAGAACAGTTATAACAGTTTGGGCGTAGCGTTTCGTAAACTTGTTCTACAGACCACTTTCTTGGACGTTTGTGTACTTCCTAATGGGACAACACCAACCATAAAGTTATTGCGTAGGTGGATAAAATTATAAGGGTTTCAAATGTTAGTGTGGTTCACCTCGGGGACTATATATTCTGCTCTCTTGGAGGACCTTCCGAGTAATTCTTTTTCCATGTAATGGAAAACCAGGAAATATCCTAACTTAACTGTTGCATCGGTTCATTTTCCCCTGACTCTGCTTGAAACCATTTTCTATTCAAGCTAAAACAACTGGTAGATAGTATCCTTTCTCCAGAAACAGCTCAACAGTACGCTGTGCCTGGAACTGGATATGAACCGTATCTGTGAAGTAAGTCTTTACGGGTTCAACATCGCCATCAATTTAAATTCTCCATTGTGTAATTCTACGGAGAAATGGTCCTTTCTCTGGCGACAACGAGTTCGAAACTAGCGGTAAAGCTGCTGGGGTAATGTGGTAAGTTCCTGTACAGAGTGGAGCTCACTTAAGTGGACCTTATTGAGTGTTTTGTCCTCTGAGGTAACGCTTTGGTCAAAGTTTGTCTACACGGAACAGAAAATGTTTTTGTTTGTTGTATCCATATGATCCGACACACGTTAGTATAGCTGCTCCCAAGAACTACTTTTGCTATGAACCTTTTGAATTTTTAAGATAAACCGAACAGTCGGACAGTATTGTGCCTACTGGTGGAATGAGTGCACAATAGGTTTGCCTCACCCTGGGAAAAAAAGGAGCTAGGTGGTGTGTTTGATCTCTGGAAGCAACTCAGTAACAGCGGCGGTCAGCCTTTACAATTACATGCGTCTCACGGACTTTGTGTATTTTGAATTGCACAGTTTAGTATGCAAGGCACACTGTCCTACCTGGAGATTATTTTATGCAACTTAACCGTGGATCAAATGTGGTTATATTGCCCACATATTGGGATAATCACCTCGACCTAGACCGTACTGTTGTTTATGCCCGCTTTTTTTTATTGGAAGATAAATGATGATAGTCAGTCTGCCAAGGTCACAACAGTAAAATGGTCCAAAGATACAGTAGGCAGATACCTTAAGGACTGTGAAAACCCTTTGCTGAAAGAGGTTTTAGAAATGAGCATCGCAATTGTTGTAGTAGTGGATCTCTGCTGATTTAGCGATAATTATATGCAAACATCGACTGATACCTATGATTTTGGACATAAAAGGTCAGCCGTTATTGATATTCAACCTTACGGAGAGTATGAGTGCGCGCTGGGAGTCTTACTTTATTGAGCGGGCCAAAAAGATCGTTTGTTTTACTGACTATCGACAAGGTGTTATTGAATCTATACCCAAGAAAAGTGCATGAAATACTCATGGCTTATCCTGGAAACCTGAGACGTGAACTTAAACTGTTGAGGGGGGAATTCTTTTGGTGAAAATTGCACTTGACCGTCGTCTAAGATTAATTTAGAACGTGTGTTTAGAAGTGCAATCAAATTTCGACCTCGACAGACGTCAAACTAAAATGATTGATAAGATTCGGAAACAAACGATAAACTTTCACCACCTTTTTGAGGTGTAAGTTGCACTTTTTCCAAGATTGATATGAAACTGACGGCAGAAATCAACAGAAGAGAACAGAAATCTTAAAACACATTCACATCCACCGAACCAAAAACAGCTTATCAACGGAGAGCACTTCCCGTAATATTTGAAGAAGTTCAGACGGGACGAATTTGAAGATAGACATAATAGTTTAGTCGTAAAAAAGTGCGGGTATCTACCGCACGCAATTAGTTTTACGAATAGAGAGAGTGACATTGTTCTCGTTGTAACTTGTGTATACGGTTTACGAGCGCGTAAACAGACGACAGAATAACGGTTAGTGAGAGGGTAGATAACGAAACGACGTTCAACGGTTCTGAACGACTGACTACGAGATATGCACGGTTAATACCTATCTTCCCGGCCAACCCAACCACTTAAGGCTAACGAACGAACACAGAGAAATGACTGGCCTCCGAACAGAGCTACCTCATGTAACTCAATCCGAAGACAACATGGTCACAAACACGTTCTTAGTTATAGGGTTTGCGACTAGCAACACGCAAGGTAAAAGGGGATAGACCAGACAAAAGTCTAGACAGAACAGTTTGGGTGTGTAGTCGGGATGACACCAACAGTTGTCACTATGACGTAGGTCGATTGTGGAGACCGGCGCCGCGCACGACCATGACAAAGGTAAAGGTGACTCACAAGTAAACTTTGTCACTTGTGGTCACACAATGTTTTCAGAGAACTGGCAACTTCCCAGACGGATCTCCATATCCGGCTTCTTGTAGACGGCGTACATGAAAACATTATTGAGAGAAGACTGAAGAAGTATCTCCTCATCAGAAAAGTTGTCAGAACGTCATATGACGACTATGCTGCTTGTTGATGTCACAATACGACTACTAAAATAACCAAAAAGTTAGCTATGAAAATGATAAGCGGGTTTTTGATCCGAACATGGATGTATCTATAACATACTTACGTTAAGAGAGACAAAGAGGCATCAACACCGTTTTTTTAATCGGAACTCACAGCAATTTTGCACCCAAAGGCTGCTTTTTGTTCGATCACCCATTGTGCTCTATATGAGTCGTTCCATCTATGAGAAGTTCTGGTAAAGGATTCCAAGTCGCTTAAGATGTTTTTGCGTGCAGTAATGCAGAACGTATATTTATAATCACCTTTCACGGGCGTTTTTTTGAAAAAATCTAAAATGTTATCTGACGGGTTGTTTGATTTCCTCCAGCCTTTAAATTTATTTGATAAGCGGGATTCTGGAAGGAGTACAAAGGGGTTTCTAGAATGTCTGTGTGGAGTTTGTATCGGACAGTGAACTGACTGTAATTCAGTATGCGGACAACGTTGCCATACTGAGTCTCTAGACAGAAAAACTTGCAGGCGATGGTGAACCGGTTAAATGATTCTGCTGATGTGCGTAGTACGCATATGATGGAGTCGTGGAGGTGTTGGGCCGACTTGCCTAACTGGGGAGTTGCATCAGTGGCGGCGGTAGCAGAGGTGTAGGTGTGGGCCTCTAAAACTAGAGCGGTATTCGCTAGTCAAGAACCGTTCTGGCGACAGAGAGGCATGTCTTGTAAGCTTAAAGATCGGGTATACAAGGCAACTGTGAGGCTCAAATTATTTTACAGCAGTAAAACATAGTCACTTAGAGTAGGAGACGTGCACCGTCTTCAGAGAGTTGATCACCGATGTCCGCGTTCGACTGTGCGTATCGAGTGGCTCCAAAGTGTCAGCAACGAACATATTAGGAAGCTGGTTTGGATGATAATTGTCAAACGGTTTGTTTTTCTCAATCTTTACATTTGCACAGACGTAGATGGTTAGGCCATGTGCTAAGGATGCCAACTAGTCATCTGTCACATTGAGCATTCTCTGCCGATGCTGTGGCCGGTTGGCGTGGTTAACAGGTTGGACAGACTGTGACCTGAAGCAGAGCAATAAAGTCATTCATCAACGGGTTGACCACTATAGGTCGGGTTCATTTCTCAGGCTAGGGATCTCGCGACTCGCCGATTCGGGATACATTAGGTAACAGGGCGGCTAGTCAGGCTCAGTGGCGTGAATGTTGTCATTGTTTGGCCGAGTTGTCTGTGAAGTGAGTGTACTTAATGATGCGGAGCAATAAAAGCCGTGGGGAAGCTGTCTTACTGAATGCACCTTACTTTCACTTGCGGCCCAGTTGTTTATTTGCAAGGTGTGGACACTTCGTTGATGAATGATTGGATATAGACGTGGACAATATTAGTAGCTATATCCTTCCACTTTTCCCTTCTTTTTCTTCTCCCTTCCTTGTTTTTTCTTCTTCATGATTATGTGGTGTTTAAGCATCGGTGAATATCACTGATGTTTTTCCATATCTGATAATAATGATGTTTAGCGTTTTTAAAGTATAAAGTTGTTATGGAATTGGGTTGGTCGGGACTCTCACCTTCTTGTTGCAGGTAAGTCAGTGGAGACCATTGACTGATTGACTTACATGAATAGTTTAATCCCATCCACTCGTCGTAACGCTCACGTCACATCCACAAGTAGTGTGTTTGTCAATCTTTGACACTCTTGGCGCTGTAAAAATGTTCGACTACCAACTAAAGACATGGTTCATAAGGCGCGTACGCGTTCGCTTTTCATTTCATTATGAGAGATCCGACCCAATAATGTGGAGGATGCATGCAAACCCTTGATATTTTGCTACTGTTGTCTACGTTGCCTAGCCTGTATACAATTGTTTGACTAAGCGAGTGGCGTGAAGGCGTCGTAAGTGAAACGTGCACAGGGTCGCGGGCAATAACTGAGACACATAAAGTGCATATTTTTTTGATTGGATCACACACTTCTTAAGTCGAGTAAGCGTCTGTCAAATCGCACACTTTTTACTCTAGTTGCGATCAGTTGGTAGAAACTAGGCCAGCACTGACGTGGTTAAGGATTTCGAGAGCTTTGGTCGCATCTTCAAGCTAAGCTGGGAGATCATTTACACCAATGTTTGGAAATGTTCTTGGACATGGCAATTTGCCGTAGTGGATGATGAGCCTCTATCCTTAAGATTGTTGGCTTTTGTTTTGGTGACTCGGTTTCTTTGTCTACTTTTTGAAAATACTTTTTCTTATTTATTATTTTGTTGCTCCGTTCACTACTATAACGCCAAACGGAAATCTAAACCATAGTACACACAGATACAGCTGAGTTCCAAAGACAGCGCCGATAAACAATTAGGGGGAGGGTATCAAGAAACTGATGGGTTAAAATCATAAGGTTGGCTAAGTATCTTAATGTCTGACAAGGACTTCTTGCTCAGCCTACTGATGTGTAACTGGTAAGTGGTTAACGAGCATTTTAGTCTCACTCAAGAGTTTCACTGGCTTTTATTCAAACTTTTGTAAAGATGTTCGAATCCATGCAACAACTGGCATTACAACTATTGAAACTAGGAGTTGGCAGTGGATAGTGTCTCATAAACGTATTCACCTCTTGACGTCGGGTTCTTCGCGACGCTAACATTGCCAAGTGTGGCTCAAAGGTCTCCGCTAGAAATGTTTGAAAAAGATGAGTCCGAGCAGATTTTGAGGCGTCCAGCTCACCCACGGTAATTATATGAAGGGGACGCCAAGGGAAATTATAGATTTTGGAGGCAAAATTGCATTGTCATCCGAACGAAAGCCGAGAGATGGGTGATAAGCAAACTTCCGTAATGGTGTATATTGACCATGAGATTGGATTTGAGGCCAGACATTGTAGCACGAAAAAGAAAAATGCGATCAACATACACTGAACAGACACACCCCAGATTCCTCTCTTGAAGCCAACATCGAGAACAGAAGGGCGAGTAAGTGCCAACATAATGTAACTGCTCTCTGGGAACATTTGTGTTCAGTTGGGTGTATTACCATGCCAGTGTACTTCACAGGTTAGCTACCCAAGTTTTGGTAGCCTGTATGTTAGTCTGTGGCATTCATCTATACAAAACATGAGGCCATCACAAATGGATTCCAGATTAAACTAAGAAATGCAGATGGGAGAGGGAAAAAGGTTGACTCTAGCGGTTCTTTTAATAAGAAAAACAATCAACTTGATGAGAACTTCATTTTATAACTTCTATTACTATGTTTCTGAAGGATTTTTTACAGGATTGCCACAGAATTCTTATTACGCGCAATGATCACTCCTGCATAAGTGAGAGGGGTTTTCGGGAGTGAGTATTTTGAACCCATATGTGAGTAACTAGGTTGACTTGAATTTCCTTTATTTACTGTTTTATTCTTTATGCTGAGCCGTTTCTCACTAATATTCTTTCTGAAACCCATGCAGTTTTCCATAGCAAATTGTCTCAAACATTCCAGTGTTCTGTTGATTATGCGATTCACTGCATACCATTCGCATCATCATCATCATAGATAGCAATACATCAGTGGTTCACACTGTTGCTTAACTGCCACACAACCATAGAGAAGAAAAAGCAAACTCTGTATAGGAAGAGAGAACGAAAAAAGAGAAAGAGAGGGGTCCTAACCACTAAAAATAGCTACGTCTACATTATAACATACAACAAGAAGGTACCTACACCTTGCAACCAAACAACCGAGTGAAAGTAAGGCGTCATCAGCAAAACAGCTTCCTTACGGCTTTCACCGTCCCGCGTCATTAAGTGCACTCACTTCACAGACAACTCGGCCAAAAAACGACAACATTCACGCCACTGAGCTCGGTTAGCCGTCATCTCATCGTCTCAAGCCATCGACTCTGTGAGTCGCGAGGGCTCCAACCCGGAAGACGAACCCGATCTACAGTAGCCAACCCCTTTGTGAACGATTTCATTTGTCTACGCCAGGTCATCATCTGTCCACCTTACATTTTGCGCCGATCGACCGCAGAGTCGGCAAACAATGCTCGGTGTGGCGGACGACTGTCTAACATCATTAGCATATCGCCTAATCATTTAAATCTGCGCAAATGTAATGACTGAACGAAAGAACTCGTTTGACAATCAGTGCCAAACACCCGCTTCCTAACCTCCTCGTTACTCGCTCGTTGGTGGCACCCAATAAGAGCGATTGAACGCAGACATCGGTGGTCAAACACCTGAAGACTGTTCAAGTCTTCTACCCTGAGTGGTCAGGTTTCGCTGCCGTATAGTAATACAGCCCTCACTGTTGTCTGATATACGCGACCCTTAAGCTTCAGAGAGATAACTTTCTGTCGCCTATAAGTGCCCCAGGTTAGTAAACACCGCTCCGGCCTTGGAAATAAGCGCCTCTATTTCATTCCATACACCTCCGCCGCCGCCGCTGATGCAGCTTCCCCGGCATACAAACCGGTCAACAACCTCTATGATTTCATTATCTTACATTAATTTTACGTAATCACAGCAATCTTACAGAAACAATTTGCATTTCGAGGCTGCAAAGCGCATTCTGAAGTACTTAGCAGAACGCGAAATTGCAGTCAACGTTGCTTGGGCTGCTTGGAAGTTCTCAAACAGCAACACCTTATCGTCAGCATAATCAATATCAGTCAGCCTTCCACCAGGTAGGAGGCCCACACCGGCATCATTTAAGTGACACAAACAGTCCTCCATTATTTCGTCCATGACGAAATTGAAGAGAAATGGTGAAATGGGACACCTTTGACGAACGCCGCTTCTGGTGCTGAAGCTGTCAGACAGCTCACCGTAAACCCTAACCTGAGCCGAAGTATGGGAGTAAAGCGCCGACAGTACGTTCACATACTTGGTCGGTACACCCCTGTGTTTAAGCGACTCTAAAAGTGTAGATCAATCTACCGAATCGAACGCACCTTTATAGTCGAGAAATACGACAATTGTTGGCCGGCAGGAATATCGGGGTAATTTCTTTGTTGCTGTGTCGCTCATATACGTGGTCTGTCCCTGGTAAAGATATCGTTAGACTTGCCTTGTTTAACCATCGTCGTTACCATCAATTAGCCCACATTAACTGTGTTGATTGCTTGAGTCAAGCAGCTGTTGCACCTTACATTATTTACTGAGGTACCCTACAACTGAGTAAAACCTTGGAATGGTAGAGGAATATTGTGAAATATGGAGACCGCGATTGACCCTTTGAGTATACTGCGTAGTTGTCGCCTACCCGGTTAAAGTCATTGTGGTCACTTAACGCGGTATGGGATATGGCATCTTGCCACAGTCAATGGCTTGTTAGCATCCATCACATTCATAGTTCTGCCTAATCCTGTTTTTATGCATTTTTATTCCCCTTAGTAAAACGTTTCTTTCAGGTTATTCTTTATCATTCTTAAGATCAGAAGGTTTTCCACTCACAGTATCTTCCGCTCAACCTCATGTTCGTTATGAAAGAATGATTGAAACCACCGCTGATTTTGAAGTGTCCTCCATCTCATGTCTTTTGTGATGTGGGATTCATTTAAGAATTCTATAGTTTTTCTCGTTGCTACAGAATGAAGAAGATTTCGTACAGGCACTTATTTTCAATTCGCTTGATTTCAGTATTGTTCACAAGCCAAGCCAGAATATGAGTATTCATGTTCACTTACAAACGGCTGTTTTTTGATTCAACTTTGGCCATAAGTTTTATGACTGATTAGAGTTTTAAATTAACTCATACTACAACCCGTGTCATCTGACAAACCCATTCATGTATCCTTGTAATTTCCGTCCAACCATCCGTACATAATAAGATTATCTGTATCACACTAAACCGCCGTAAATAAACAATATCGGTTTTGTAAACACAGATGTGTATTATAAGTAAAAGCTGTTTATGATTTGTTTCACAAACACACATTACCCATACATGCGAATCGCAACACGCAATTGCTTGGGGATATTTACTGGGATTGAAGGAATGCGATAATTTCAGATTCGCCTTTCTTTCTGGCTAATACACAGGGTTATTTAATTCACTTCGTTTATTCTGAAATTCCCTAAGTAAATACATGTTTAAGTAAAATGTTTCCCTTTTGGAGGTTTGTCCATTTGAGATTGAATACTTCGCCTATGAGCAGACCTTGTTTAATGCTGGCGATACTCAGTTCATGAACTTATTTCACCTGTCATAATTGTACTGCTGTTTGGCTTCACCCAAACAAATGGTAACATTCAACTAGCTCAGTCGAATAATTCTTGAGTCGGTAGGAAATTTTCAAGTTTTTCAGTGTATAAACTTCCTATGGAACTGACAACTATCTGTTATGAGTGCTCACCATTATTTTCAACTTCAGCATACGTCCTGTCAATCTCAGTATACTACCTTAAGTGACTCGCCCAGATAGAAAGCCACTCCTCAAACTCACGTTCTACGACTTAACACACTGTTTTCAACAGCTTGCAGAGAGAACTCTCTTATCTTCAATCACTTTTTCATTCATACCATTTTTATTTTGGGAGAGAGATAAAAATCAGTTGGCTCGTGCTTGACAAAGTTGGTTCCAGAATCTATCAGCCTATCCGTCACGATTTTGACTTATACGCAGAATTATTGACAGGATAGGGGAATAATCAGCGTAATCTCGTTTTGGATAGAGACCGGAAACAGTTTGTGGCAAGCATATTTTTATAAGCCAAACAGATATTGTAATCGGATTACGTCACTTTCTTCTCTTGATGATCGAATTGCGTTTGACTCATTGTGAACGCTCAACCACTTTCGCTTGTGAGTAATGATCAGGTTGCCCGATCGCCTCGAGAGGAGACACAGTTATTGTCTGTTAACCGCAATCGATGACCCCTCGACTAGGACTTCTCTCCAAGTTGATCATTACTCACAAGCGAAAGTGAATGTGCGGTTAATTATGATAATTCGGTCGTGCCTAACGTGAGGTTAATGACGCAGTGGTAAACACGGTTGCCTCATGAACAGCGTGTCCGTGATTCAAGTCCCGGCAGTGGCGATGATATGCACTACTGACGAGCTCTAATGCGAGCGAAATTCGAGTCTAGTGCTTTTTTTCGAAAGGGGCCGACTGGAAAGTCTATGGGAATGCGACAGCTGCGATCAATTGTGGTTGATGTTCAATCTGTATGAAAATCAGAATCCCCTTCTACTCAGCAATATTTTTATAAGCCAAACAGATATTGTAGTCGGATTACGTCACTTTCTTCTCTTGATGACTGAACTGCGTTCACAACTTTTTCGTTCGACTCATTGTGTGCATCTGCTTAAAAGCGACATGCCGTTCTGAGCTTTGGGGTTTAAGACAACATTAGCGCATGTACATTCATACCTCATCATCAGCGACCAGCGAAGAACACGAATCGAACTAACTCTCGCTGGTGCCCAGGCAAATCTTTTTGCGAAGCCAACTTGACTCGTTTTTTTAAGCAAACAGGTCAAGAAATTATCCTTGGATCAACGACCATGATGAAAACAACCGTGCAAGATATTCCGATGACCAGACGTTCAAGTCCAAAACATTTTGGAACTGCCCGATCTTCTTCCACCGCTTACTCGGAAGCGACCATATTTTACTCCACTCTATTTAAGGAACAACACTTGGGAAATGAAACTTCCTATTTTTAATTGCGAAAATCACCTGAACACAAAAACCAAATGAAGATTTTGGCCATTACTGGTCTTCAGCCGTTTGAGGTCTTGTTTACCTATTCAATCATTCATTCATTCATTAATTGACGGTGACATTGGGCTCGAACAAAAGTTACTGTGGCCCGGGCTGCCTCTCACCTCAGAAGTGATGTGGAATTTCCTTGAAGAACATAAATGTTAACAATCAATAAAATAATTCTAAGCGGAAAATCTAGAAAGGATAAGAAGACGGGTCGTTCGTTGATTGCGTCACATTGTCACCTGGGATAGCGTTACCAGCTAGTGATTTGAGTGATCACGAGGACCACAGCCAAGCAGGTGACAGCTACTCATTTTACACAGTGGTACAGTCGGGGTCTTCGTATTCCGTAATCACGTCGTTGCTCGACCGCTACCTGGTGTTACACTAATTTATATAATACTCGGTACGGTAATTGCTTAACTAGCGTGAGGAGCACGTGACCCAACCCTCACAGTCTACGCACACCAAGAGCGTTTCGGAATCCATGCTGATGAACAGCCGTATTGATTACGCAATCACTCCACTTGATGTGACCTAACTGGCGAATAACGCGGTGGTCAAACATAGCAAGTCTGTTTATATGTTTGCCAGAAACTGGCTACGTTCCTGAAAATAATTTACATAAACACGATATACCCTTTTTATTCAGCGGAAACCGAACGTTTTTTCGACACCACAAATAACACAGGTTAGAGAACGCAACTCGTGCCCTCGCTGTTCTCGTTGATATCTCATCAGCAACGATACAAACTGGCGGGATAGTGCTATCCAGCTATGTAAAAATGTCCACAGTCTCAAGCGGATTGCTTGTAGTAAAGAGGGTAGGAGTGGAAATACCCCTGTCTTGAAACAGCTCCTTATAGTTTGAAGACGCGAAGTCAATCATGCACCATGTGCAATACACTGTGCATGACTTGGTCGGAAAGTCTAATCAAGACGGCGTCAGCCGCGTACATTATGACAGTTGACCTATCGTCAGAAATAGGCTAAATACCAAGCTCACTGAATTTTTCAGGCGTATCTTCCTAAATGTTGTCCCTCGCAAATTGATCGGGAATGTGATCACGAACCCTTGGTGAACACTGCTAGTTGTTGTCAACATACCGAGGCAGTTGTCTGAAAACCGTCACCGTACTTGCACACTGGCATACGGTGATGTTAACAGCTCCACGTATTTATCTGTAACATTCTCGGGTACATTGTCAGTCTCAGTACATCCGTCAACGTTTGTCAGTGCGAATCAGAAAACGATTATATACTGATCAGAGGGGTGTGCGCAATAACGGATAACTATTCGGTCCGTACCAATGATGCGTTCTTTAATGGCACCTTCGATCTTCTTAAGCAGTTTAAACGCTGTGACATCAACATGCTTGCACGTTTCTTTAATGCTCAACTTGTTCATTTTTTTCCAGAAGATATCTGTTTCTTTAAAGCAGTTCTGTACCCCTGTGAAGTTGTATACGTGAGATGTAAGCTCGATCACTATATTGTCGATTTTCATAACCTAGTGTTCCATCTCTTCATACTTGAACTCATATTGTTTTATGAAATTTAACGCTATGTTCATATCATTCTTGTCTTTAGTTTGCCTATGTAAATCTTATATGAACTGACTGATTGCATTCCGTTCATTTCACTTGCCGGTCGATTTGCGTACGCATGCCATTTGAATCATCCACTCATCTACTTATTCCCAGTTCGCATCCACCCACCCTATTTCGTTACTCATCTTGTTTCTTAGCCGGAAAAGAGGAGAAAAAATTCAAATATTCGGACGCGTCACGCACGCGCCTACAACCAAGACATGAATAGTAATTAGAAAAGTTTCACTATTTTGTCTGCACACACCCATTCTTTTGTTTGTTCAGTTGTGATTTAGTGGATGTAACTGATGTGAACTAACGGGTGTGCTTAATATCATTGCACAACGCACTGACAGTGGAGAAAGAATGTTGCAGCTCTGTTGATCTCACGTTCTGTGTTTTTTGCATCACATTTCAACATAATAAGAAACATTGTGTCACATGGACACCACCCTGTGCATCTCAGCTACGAGTTAACTTTATCGTATACCAATGAATTACAGGTAACTCCATTCTGTTGAAGACTGCCGGGTACATTTTGTTTCTGCGAGGCACTCGGGGGCTCTGAGGCCTCTGTCCTAGTTGTGCAAAAGGATTTAGCTCTGACCTATTGTCAAGTGAACCGGTCAGTTCCACAGTTTTCAATCTTTCCGATGTGACTGACAGTTCTGACTTCAACAAAAATGTGGCGGCCTATTCTCCAAAAACTAAGGATAAAATAAAGCACACAACTCTTCAAGTTCCTAACGTGATAATACTGATGCTAAAAACAGTAATAATGATATTTGCCATCATGCTGAAATTGAACAAAACTGGGTTTTGAACAGTCGTAAATAAATGAATTTAATTTAAATAAAGCGCTAGTTCTAGGAAGTGAAAGGTGGAATAACTGGAAGCAACTTGTGATCATCAAAGTCAGCAGGTGGTCCGATGTGAACTACCGACTTAACCGATCGGAGCATATCACGTGACATTTAGAACACGTTCACTATGTTGCCTGAATTAGTTATATCCAATTCCGTTCATTTACAGTTGAAGTTAATGATTGAAAGTTGACAACACATTTGACGTTCGCTGGGAGTCTAATATAACATATCAAAATTTTCCATCATGACTTTGATGTCGTTTGAAAGACCAACGTTTTCTGATCGCTTGAAGCATATATGTTGAATCTTAGTGAGCTGATATATTCGACACGAATGAATGCTCATGAATACTAATGAATTAATGAAGAAGCCCCACAGAGCCGGATTTAATTTGGCGTTAGCCTCGGTGTACTAAAATTCGACCACAGGGAACAAACTGATACTTTATAGTTTTTCCCCTGTGTGTGGGTCTGTTGTGCACATACCCCAGCGTGATTCCGAGTTGATTTACTAATTCCACAGGAAAAGATTGTCGAGTATTTCAACAGTGTGTTAAAATTTATTTCAGATAAATAAATAGATTGCAGAACTAAAAAGTTTCCCCACAATGTGCTCATATGGGTAATTTAAATGTTTTATTCTTAACTGTATGCGTGTTGTCCCTCATTGTACTTTTGTGATTCTCGGTTGAGCATTACTTTGCTTTTGTTCTTTTCCGGGTCAGTGAAACCTTTCTTGTTGACCTAATTCGGGAAAACAGCTGCAGGCCACCCTTTCAGTCCAGTTCCCTTGGCACATTGACGTTAGAATAAATTGGATGAGTTCACTGAATATCCGGGCATTCACTAGAAGATTAGCGCACGTATTCTTGTATTGTATTCAAGCTCCGATAAAATGGGTTCACAGTGAAGAGTATAATCTGGTGGCAATAATGTTCTGTTGCTGATCTACACGCAGATTTAGTTTGTCAATCTTATGCGAACCAAATTCATATAATCGTCTACCAGAAGGCCAAGATTGATCTTATTTGAAATAATGTATGCTGTAGAATTTGTGAGTTTAGATCAATGTGGAATTTAGCTTTGTTGATTAGTTTTGTCTCGTTGCAAACTATTGACTGGCGGTTTTTCACACAGCCGTCGGTTCCTGAGCAAATACTACTCAGTTGAAAGCTATGAAAATATTTAACAAAATTTTAAAGGCTATTTAGTCTGAGGTGAACCATACAGTCTCCACTTTCTACTTCCGGTTGTAATTGCCTTGGTAACACGATGATTAGAAAATTACTGAATTCCGACTGGTCACATTTTACTGCAAGCCTAAATGCGATTTAAATGGAAATTTAATAATCTGAAAACATTAACATTTAGCAGTTTCCCGAACGCACTGATCGACTCTTGAGTTCATTGGTCTACCTACCCACTTGATGATTAGCTACATTTTGTTCCCAGGTCTCTTCCCGTCGTTTAATCTATTGGTGTCGAGCATTGAAGGCTTCATCGCAGTGAAATATTCGGAACTCCTGTTTTAATCGGTTTTCCTCCAATCACTTGCTGTTTTAAACTAAACAATTCTATCATGCAACTATCAGTTCACATATCATTTTTGCAGATTTATTGATAAAATTTGATCTAGTGCGCGGGATTTCTCAAAGCGGTTTTTTTAAACATTTATTTCGTTAAGTTTAAGCCACAGCAACTCGATCGTTACACTGTATCCCACTAGTCGGTACAGTGCACGTTTAATACCGTTTCATCAAGATCGCTCCTGTTTTGGTATGGGCAACCGCAGAGTACTCAACCGACACGTTACCTTGTAAGTCATATGGCCGCAGGTAACTTGTTTCACACGAGCTAGAACCACTAATTTTGCTCTGTTACTTTCAAGGTGTATGTTTGTGAAGTGTGAACTGTTGAACATTCTAGATGTGCTCAGAGGAAACTGTGTCACAAATGACGGCATTGTGGAAAAATAAAATTGGGACTTGTATTTCTATAATTAAAACCGTGTTCTACAACGTGAGACCTTTTTGTCGTGCAAAAGGTGTTGCGCGTAAATTTTAGGGCTTACTCTGTATGACCATAGTTACACTTTGCTGTATGAACGTTAAAAATGGGAGTACATATGCCCCCTTTGTGTGTTTGCTCATCGATTTTTGGGTTTAGAATCATGCATTGAATGACATTGGCGGATAAATAATCCAGAGTCTAAAAGACGAGATTTTGGTCGTGAGAATCAATCATGTGCAGGTACACGTACACATTTCCAGCTCTGGGCATCACACGCTAATTCTGGCAGTAGTTTACTAAATGGGTGATTAATAATTGAGAAGGTATGAGGTAAAACCTTACAAATGCACAATTTTGAAGTGCGTCGTAGTCTGTTGAAAATGTCAATTATAGTTTCTGACGTCGTGCTCTGTCTACCGGGCTACCACTAACTTAATGTATGAGGTAGTGAATCGATGAATTACTGAAGGAAAACGAAAGGTGTCACTAGACAGTAGACCAGTGGTTCGCATCTTTATTTCAAGCTAGAGTCCTTATGCGCATCAAACAGGGGAGTAGAAACAGCAAAAGCTATGAGTTTGGTGTTGTTTGAGTGAGTTGTTTGTGAAGTAACTGCAATTAACGAAACAAGTCAATGAATGCAGCAGCGACTTGTAAGTGACTTGTAGTTGCCCTCCTAATGTCGTTTGCCATTAGAATGTTTTCTTGCGAGAAGTGAGCAACTTGATATTGATTGCTCGAGTTTGACCACGATGGTTTTAAACATAATTTCCACGACTTATCTTTATTTTATCGTGAAGGCAAAACTGATAAAAATCAGCTATACTTCAGTATCAACTTATAGTGTACTGTTGGCTGAGGCCAAGAGGATGAATCATCATGGATTCCTGAGAATAGTCGTGATAGTTTTTCTAAAAATCAAATTGAACTTAGGTATTTGTTCATTCCCACAACCTTGTCACTTTTCTAAACTTACCATGATTATTTTTAGAAAATCTTGGAAGCCAGGTGTGCAATTAATGGTCCAATGGTAGTCCTCAAGAAAACATAGGTGTAATTATTTAAACTCTGCTGTGTTGACAACATCTAACACAGTGTACAGTGTTAGAATTCACACCAGTATGTTACTTTTTCTCCAATTACGTAGCTATACAGCCAACGTTAGTGTCGTTTTCAATGGTTGAGATCTATTTTCATATCAGGATTTCTATAGGTTAATGCTATAGCAGTATTAGATCTGTCAAGATACAACAAAATTTTCTACTATCGTAAAGGTTATTCAGTAGCATAGATATACTTTTTGTCTAACGATTGCCAGTTATATAGGCAGTATTTTGTGACCATATTTTCTTACGGCTGCCTCATTACTGTGCAAGTTTGCAACAAGTTATTGAGTTGTCAGCTTGTAGAAGATAATGGTGCTTACAATCACGTGACAGTGCTGGTCACGCGCAAGCAAATGGTTAGGCGTTATCGGTATTTGTGTCTAATGTTCTACTGATTAGGTGATCATTTCTACAATGGTTAGTATTTCACATGAAGGGCGTAAAATAAACAGTTAACATCAATCCGTTTACTCTTTAGAAATTTTCGGATCATTACTGCCTGTTTCACAAAATACGACGTACTGCTTGCAAGTTTGCTTTCATTCCATTAGACCTCAGTAACCTCGGTTTCTAAAAACCTGATGTAAATCCCATTGAACGATTTGCACAATACCTCTCTAGTAGCTTATCTTGTTACAACCTCTGTTTCCACGGCACGTCAACATATAAAACATAAGTAAACTAACCATATATTAGAGTCATTGTGCAAATACTTCTAGCAGGACAGGAAAACACATGACGAGAATGTTTTACGCAAGTTTGTTCACCAACACTCAATCACATCTTCTGATACCCCCTGACCTCTTGTGTTACATCGTCGAGGTGGCTGACCTGTCCGTGTGTATCCGGTAGGCTCCGCTGATAGGGTATTTCGCTGTTCTCGGTACAACCACTTTAAGCAGACCAAAGCGGGACTGTCGGGCTTAAGTAGTTACACTTATAAGGTTGAATTTCTTACAGACTTTTAAGCCCCTGTCCCCTAGTTCCTAGAACTCTTTATGTTTCGTTTCCTTGAAGACTGCAAGTCACCCAGAGATCCTTGCTGGTTTGCATCGGGCCAATCATCATCATTATAGTCAGCAATATATCAGTGGTTCATATTGTTGCTTAACTGTCACACAACCACGAAGAAGAGGAAAAAGCAAACCCTGTATAGGAAGAGAAAAGAAAAAAATGGAAGGGGGTGGGACCTAACTACTAAATGTTTCTGTGTTACAGTTCAGACCAACTGGTCATTCGTATTTATCTTAGCATTTCTGCACGAGTTTGAATTTTTATTTTCTAAAGCCAGAATAGTTAATAACCACTGGCACTTTTGATGTCTACATACATCGTAATGTAAAACAACAAATTGCTCCTGCAGCACACTCTCGAGTCTGGACTCGGGTTTATTTTGTCCCCGAAGTCTGTATCTATGGTCTTAGAATAGTCATTCATTCAGATTCACTAATGGATCATGCCCTTAATTAGGGGTTATTTCTCGGTGTCTTCGCGGACAAGTAAACCGATCGGGATCATTTATGATCGAGGTTTACTAGAGATTGTACTAAGCTTCAGGGTAAAGCAAAAGAATCTCAACGACTGGTGGGTTCTACTCATTCAAACTGGGTACCTTGGTCAAACTCTGTCACCTCCAACAGAATGAGGTTTATTTGTCATATCTACATAGGCTTCGTCATACGAAATTCAGTTGACATCTTGAGTGATTTCTACGTTGTTCGCATGGTGCTATTATTAGCCGATAAATATTCTGGCATCAGTGTGCTTGTCGGTGTTACGGTTGCGTAAGATGGTCATCTTACTCTGAAATAGGAGCAATTTTGGGTTAATTTATTGTCCTGGCAAGAGGACAATGATGTTCGGCTATTGCACTTAGGTATATCGCACAAATGTTTCATTTGCTATTTCGGAAAAAAATGAGAACAGTATGGTTAATGGAGACCAGCCCGTGCAACTCATCTGTAAATGCAAATTGATCATATTGCTTCTCCTTTAGAGAATGTCACACATCCTTCGTTAATCGCCTCACTTCAGAACTTGTTGTTTCTGCTTACTTCGTTTTGTTAATTACTCAAAACTCATCTGCTATCAGATGTACTGTAGTCATTGGTAACTTTACCAATCTGGTCATCAAGCAGCCGTAACAGTCAAACTGTCCAGGTCACAACAGTTTACCAAACTAACATTTGACAGGAATCACACGGGCTATGAAACCATTTGTGAAGTGGTTTATCCCAGTGAAGTAGAATTAAATTTTTTATTCCCTAAATTAGCTTATGAGCAAAAATCGACTGACTCCATGACTTCGAACACGGTAATGATAATTGCCAATTGAACCACAATTTACAAGACGACTTAGTAGAGACCGTAGGAATCACTTAGCCGAGCTGTCTAAACGCAAAGAAAGGAGGCTCTAGGGGATCCAGCCTACATATTACTTCCCTAGGTGTGTTTTTGCATTGACTGTAATCACTATGCCAGTGTGGCTGTAGAAGAGCTCTTGTCTGTTATGAGAGAAGGACGTGATGTGTGGCTAGGGCTTAGCAGCAGTTATTCTGATCTTCTGGAAGCTACCATAACATCGTGTGTCAGCTCCACAAATCTCAGTCATATACTATTGGTGAGCTTCGCAATAAGGCAGCTTCCAAATAAAAAACTAAAACAAACACAAACAGAACCAGCAGAATGCAAACTCGGTCACGGTAATACGGGCCATATGTTTCTTTTGCGACAGACGTTCAAACATAGTTACTACTTGTATTCGTCGTCTTGAGCTGCTATCTTCAATTGGATTATTCAACGTACTATATGAAGTTGCTTCCATCGTTCAGGTGTCCTAATGAAGTTTGGTATTTGATCGAACTCTTTGTATCAAATCTGAGCCATCATCGGTGATTTCTCTTATTCGACTGACTTTTCCAGAGGTAGTTGGTTTGTTCCTTTTTTGTTCTGTGGCGTTATAAATAATGTTTTAGAAGGAACATTCGAAGCATTCGAAAAACTCGTAGTGGGGCTTCTGCCTTGTTGTAAACTGATCAGTGTAAAACATGCGGATGACACTGACTTATTTGGTTCTTCTGCAAGCGGCCTCCAACTCACGCTTTGAATCGTCTGAACGATATCACCGGTCCCTATCGTGCATTTAACAGATTCAAGGTGTTAAATGCTCGTGATAGATTTGGTTGTTGTTTACCCCATGTTTGTCATTGTAGACAAATCACTTTCGACTTCTTTTCTTTTCCACTTATCTTACGTGCATGAAATGGTGCTGTTGAGGTGGCCATGTACAATGTTCGTAACGTTTCGCAGTTATAGTGTACCAAAGTGTTTCAATTGTTAATTAAAAAGACAAGTTTATAACGCCTGTGTACTCTTCTGCTGTGATCTACTGATTAGAGTCGTGGTCAGAATTGTGGAGGATATGTACATGTATCTGGTTAGCTAACTTTCTTCGTCTCCGTCATGTAGATTTTATTAAGTGAGTTGAGTGTGTAGGTAATGTGACAATCCGTCGAATCTTCAAATTCATAACCGATAACCGAGGTAATGAAGGTGCAATCTACGTTCATTCAATCACGCCCTCTTCATACCGACGCTACTTACATCACACCTTGACCCATAGTAGTTACAGAAATGTATAAGGCGATCAGGCAATGACATGGTCATAAGTTATGAAAACGTCGATCATTCTACCGAGTAAGTTCAGCAAATGCTGCCTACTGGGTTAGGAGATTGGCGGTCAACCACTCGGGTGGTTCAAAACGTACTCCTTTTGCGTAATCAGTGGCAATCCTGCATCCGTGAGATTGTCAGCTGTCCTCTATGAATCGTTATTGTTTGTTTTCTCATTTATTTATTGGTGTGCGTACCGAGGCATATTTTTATTCTGTTATTCCGTCGATTACTATTAAAATCAACGGCAGTTAAAGGCCTAGTATCCCCCGTACGGCGCAATGCTTTACCTACATGTATGTTGCTTGTCGAATTATCGAATATCGGATATTGAATCCCGAACTAAGCGTAGTTTCATATTTTGATAACATTAGCTGTCATTCGACTGTCAGGAAATACACCTCCATCACTTCATCCAGAGTATCAAAATATTATTTCAATCATCTGATTAAAGTCTTCGAACTGATTTGTCGCTGTCGTCTTATAGAATGTATACTTGTGGCAATCACCACGACAACTGGAGTATACCTTCCAGCATGTCTCTCAGACGCGTGCTACTGGATAAGCAAAGTTATAAATACCCTCATATCGTCTATCTTTGTGCACATCATACCAAGCTGTGGATTCCTTCGTTGTATTGAAATCATTGATGAAGTCATGTCAAGTTAGTCATACGCTTTGGGCAAGATGTAAAGTAAGTTTTCAGTTTTCCATGTGCCCACATCTACAGTATATGCTGGACAATTGAATAGGTGTGCTTGAATAAAAAGACTACTGACAACAATAATAATAAACCTTGTGGATTAGTTAGCTAATAATTCTATTCGATATCAATGGATGAAAACATCTATTGATTCTGTTTCAAGAATAAAACGGTTGAGCTGAGTTAAATAAAAAATAGCAGAAGATGAGTAATGCCAGGTACGTCGAAATGAATGGCTGTACGGAGATCTAGTAAAGAATACATAAGTATGTTTAGAGAGGTCGGTATCAGATAGAATTTTTATACACTAGAGATTGTAAAGGTGATGGCATAATCGGGAAGGCTGGCCTGTTCAAGGTTTTGTTGCTTCGAATCCGACGATATAAGTGTTCTTGACCGTTGACGAATACACATTTATCAAGGAAGACCTATCACGTAACCGGGAATCTGCCTGCTCAGGTTATACAAACGTTGAGAGAAAGATGGATAAAATAGGAATTGTTAATTTGCCATTCATTCCTAAACAAAATTCATGAGTTTTCTTTAACGATAACTTGCAGATTTGGATATGCGTATCACTTACTTAGCACGTATCTCAGAAAAAGATGAAAAAAACGCACCGGTAATGGCTTCGATCATGAGCGAACTAGTTTGGACTTAGATATTCCAACTTGTCTTTCATTATTTAATGTGCATTTATTTTCTATTGATGCCACTTAATACCTCATTCTGATAAGGCTCTATAGATAGAGTTGATGATCCAAACTGGACATCAATTGAAGCGGTTATTCCCCAAAATGAATCTGAAGAACGTTTCGTTCACATCTTATCTGTTACTGCAGCGAGATTTAGGCAAATAATACAGACGTGATAAGGCAGATCAGAATGATCAGGACTCAGAAACAAGGTTTTGCATGACGCAACATGAAGCAGATAAGCATAGTTATGCTGAGAGGTCAAGTGGTAGTCGACATTTGAGTGAGGGATGGGGATAATATCAATAAGTTCCTCTAAACTTGATCGAAAACCACTACTTCTAGAGGGGTACATGATAGAAAAATGAAAACAATGAAGAATCGTAGACGTATTCGGAAATAGGAAACAACTACCAGGGAGAGACAATGACGACCACTGGATTCTGAACACACAACACCTAGTTTATTCTACCAATGATAGTAGCCTCAGCAAACTGTGGACCTTGCTTCATTTTCGAGTGATGTATGATAAGAAATGCATTAACACCGTGAACTCTGACCTACTTTGTGCAAATAGTTTGCGACTGCACTCCTAACGATGTCAGTTCTGTAGGTACACAGCCTTTTGGGGTTGTGTCCTTTGATGTGTGTCCCAGCTGCCATGGCCTGCGACCAGCGTACTAGCACCCACAACCACCAATGAAGCCGTATACTGCATGTGAATATTAGTTACACTAGAGTTTTTTTTCTGTTTGCAGGCGTTGCCACTTTTACGTGGTCTTAAATCACTCCGAACCAAGTAGGTTTCACTCAGTAATTTCACATACATAAGAGGATTGACATATTTGTCGTTATTTTCAAAATGGTTTTACTACTTTCTCAGTATGAAAATGTTGTGTATGAATCTCTCACGTTTATTTTCCCTATACTACAAAAAACGGTTTGCTGTGGTTCAGTGACCTCGTATCCGGATTTGGGGCGGAGCCTCAACATTGTATTGTTCCGGAAGGCTGAGTTGATTGGAACTTTTGCCCCGCTTTGTTAAAACCGTGTACCAAAAGAGAACTGACGCAAGAACAGCTTTGATGTTGTGAATCTATCATATAACTGGACGGTAGAACTGCATTTAAACAGTTGTAACAATGTTACCTTGTCCATGAAGAAGAAATCGATTGGAAAATGTACCAACAACATTGAGCATTCCACTTTTCCAGCGGTTGACCCCGACTGCCGACGTATCATGCATTACAACACTTCTCTTAGAAATGACACAGTTTTGAATTCCTTTCTCCTGCTCAGTAGCAACTGCGTCAGGTAGTTAGTAGTCATTGTGCTGCCTCTCGATCCTGAGACATTTGTTTCTCGTTTTGAGGGGCCACGAACCATCAGCAACACCGACAATAGCATGTTATAGTTATATAGTGATGTATTAGAGTTTATCCATTCCGCAAAATTGACGTTATTAAACCATTATCAGTTTTCGAGTTCAATGGCATTCTCTAGTCTTCCTACTTAGTTGCATCTTCGGATAGTTAGTCTACCTAAATCATGAACAACCAGTAAACATTGATAAGTTCGGTGGGTGTACTCGTACTTCCGGAGTTTGTGATATACTGTTTCTGTGCAACGACGTAGTTGCGCCATTACAACAACTCTGGATTTTTGTAATGATGATGCATTTTTTTAGTGAAACCCTTCTCGATTCATTCCGGATCTGACCTTAACATCGACTTTATACGGTTCAATAACAAGCTGATCAGAGGCTTTTGCAAACAGCGTGAAAATCACGAGATTAAAAAACTGCTGTAGGCGAGATTAGAAAAGTACTATCCATCATAATTCACTGCTGTGTTGATCGTTAGTTTATTGATGATAAAATATTTCGTGAAAAAGGTAGTTCAAGCAAACCCAAACCTTCTCTTCTGTCTTTCATTAATCAAAGCCCGAAGTTGGTACACTCCATTAGATGGGTAGAGGAACTTAGGGGACACAACGTGATTGATGTTTATCAACAGTTACGTCTTCTTCCAGAAAAACCTCCCACAGTTTTTGTGACGGTCAAATTCATATCATTTTTATTGTTAGTACATTTCATTGATTCAATGGCCTCACGTTACTTCAGCCTACCGAACCCAAGGAAGATCAAACAAGTAGGAATCCGACTGATAGACTAGCTACACAATGAATCTTGAAATATGGACACCCATGTGGACCTAAAAATGACCTAATTTCGGTTGATGGTACGTTCATTGTAGCTAGCTTCTACGCTAGGAACCCCAGAAAACAGAGTTAGCCCGGTAACATCATTATCTACCAACCCTGAGAACGGCGAGGGAACCTACAGTCAGTTGTGTGAGATGGTCATCATTTCACACAGGATTCAAGAAAGATATCCGTTCCTTTATATCTTGAAATACTTTCTTATAAATCTGGTAAATTGTTGACCTTCTTCCTGGTATCAAATTGATCTGCATGCATTTGGTGAATGATATCGCAGTGATTTGTCCCCGTGCCGAAGGAGTATGAATCATACACAGAGTACAGTTAGTAAAAGGCTGGCTTGCATAGAGTGAGTTTATTGCTTTCATTCGTCATAACACTGTAGAAATAAGGATGATAGATCACATTATAACACTTTGCAGTATTCAGGCGAAGGCACGTGTTTAGGTGATAAAGTAATCGGGGAAAACTGAAAGAAGTACAATTGGAATGCACTTTGGCAAAAAGTGGTGTTTTCTACGCACGGACTTGGCATTTATCGTTGTCATCACAACAGCTTTGAACCAGAAAAAAGAAATTATGACTGTAATTGCCGCTCACCTCAACAGTTACATGGACTTACCTGGAAGATTAAAACGTTACTAAAAAGTTCAAAACCTTAACCAATTAAGATTAAGCGGAAGAACTGGAAACAGTATGAACGGCACTGACTACGGTACATTACCATATCGAATGATGTTTCCAACCACCGATGTGAGTAATCACGAGGACCACATCCAGTCAGGCGACACCTACCCACTTTGCTCAATGGAGCAATCAGGGTCTTCATATTTTGTGATCACGTTGTTCCTCGATCACCACGCGGTTTCACCCAACTGTTGGTAAACGCTCAGCTTGTATGCGGAGTACGTGAACCAACCATTGCCTACTGTTGGCCAGTTGATCGTGCATCACGAGCGTTCCGTAATACGCACCGGCGAATTGGCCCTATTATTCACGCCATCAGTCCACTTGGTGTGGGCTAGTTGGCGGAGACAACGGTAATAGAACACAAGGAGTGTGTTGACATCCCGTTTGTGAATAGGCCACGCTTCCGAACCATAGAGCAAGACGGAACTTACACAGGCGTTAGATACCTCTCCCTTCGGCCACAACCGGATGCCTTTCCGAATTCACAGATGATGCAGGCTGACAAAAGTAACTCGTGCCTTTAGTATCTTCGCTGATATCTCATCAGCGGTGTTACAAACTGAGGGGAGAGTGATATACAGGTATGTGAAACTGTTCACAATCTCTAGCGGGTTGCCTGCAATGAAGAAGGTAGGAGTGGAAATGTTCCATTCTTGAAGCAACACTTTGCACTTTGAAAGTGCACAGCGCATTCCATACAAACCAGCCCGATCACTCACCTTGTTCAGCATGGTCTGCATGTCTTCGGCAGAGGGGCTAAGTAAGACAATGTCGTCCGCATACTCCAGATTGGTCAATGTGGTGCCAGAAAGAAGCTCAACAGCAAGCCCACTGGATTTGCGAAGCGCACCTTCCAGAACGTCGTTCATAACAAAACTGAACGGGAATGGGAGGATCGGACACCTCTGACGAACACCACTGGAAGTGATGAACGCCCGAGACAGTTGTCCATAAACTCTCACTCGGCTTGCAGAGTGAGCCTACAGTGATCTTAACATATTTGCATGAGTCCCTGGAAATCCCTGGCGAAAAAGATGGTTCCGGAGAACGTTAAGATCAACCTAATCGAAAGCAGCTTTCAGGTCTAAAAAGACCACGACCGTTGGCTACCTGTTAAGGTGCCGCTGCTCCAAAATCCGTTGCAATGTAAAAATATGGTTATCGCATCTGTTCTTCATTTGTCTGATATCCTCATGATTTACTGAGCCATTGAGTAGCTCAGAAGCAACAGACACAAACTCGGTGTGTCTGTGGGTGTCATATACTTTAGGCCCCATTTTGAAAATGGCGATTACTTAGACTTGAGAATCGTGGCCCCACGGAATTATTATTGTTTGAAAATGAGTGTTTCTGATTGAGGTGATATTAAGACATACAACATCTTTGTTTATTTCATGAATAAACAGTACTTGTATCATCCGAAATTTGGCTCACAGCACTACTTCAGGACTGAGTTGTTGCAGCTCAAGATCTTTTAATTTGCTATAAGTTCAATTTGAGGTAGTGGGTTGCTGTACCTACTTTGGTAGCACCATCGTCCCAATTCGCACTAGTGTTGATGGGTTACCCAAATGTAATGTAAAAGCATACGCCACCATCTTAGCCATTGTCAGAAGAAAGTGTGCTCCTTGTTGAAGAAACTGGTACATAACATCACCCAGAATCCTGTTTTTTCTCTGTTGTTTAAAAACTTGGATTGCTCCGGGTGGAGACATAAACAGACCTGCAGTGGTTGATCGTGGCTGTGATAAAATGCACCATACCAAGTTAAATATTTTTTTGAGCAGCTTGACATAATCGTTTATACATTTTGCGATGGCTCAGTCAAGTATTTCGTGTACCACCTGGGCGCCTACCGCACTGGGGATTATTCACCATGATTATCAGCATTTAGTTGATATCTGAAAGTAATGACTTGCGCAAATTTTATGCAGTTACTAAATGTTCTGTTGTACAACGTGGCCAGGTGTCGTTCGCCCACTTGAGGCTAACGTACGAACACAGAGAAATGACTGGCCTCCGGACAGAGCTACCTCATGTCACTCAATCCGAAGACAACATGGTCACAAACACGTTCGTATTTATAGGGTTTGGGACTAGCAACAAGCAAGGTCAAAGGGAATGGACCAGACAAAAGTCTAGACAGAACAGTTTAGGTGCGTAGTCGGGATGACAGCAACAGTTGTCACGATGGCGTAGGTCGATTGTGAAGACCGGAGCAATGCATGACCATGGCAACGGTGAAGATCACTCACAAGTGAACTTTGTTATTTCTCGTCACACAATGCTTTCGGGGAACTGGCAACTTCCCCGTCACATACTCTCCGGTAGCAGTGAATTTTAAGGCGATACGTAAGCACCCTCAGAGTGAAACCTTGGTTTTATAAATGATTGTCTCTGATTCTGGTCATGACTACATTGTTATGCACTCAACTGTTTTCAGTCTAACTAACAAAAACCACTAAGTCTGAATTTTTTGTTTTAATGAATTCATACGAATGTACTTTAGCAGCTTTAAAAAACAAACAAATAAGGTTTGTGCGTACATAATTTTGCGTCATAGCCTCCATGGACGCAACTGTCAGTCAATCTGAGGAATTAACGGTAACACATTTTAGGGTTTATAGTATATATTCTAACTGAGAATGGCATACATAAAATTCATGTCCAGTTATGTTCACAAAACAAAATGACCAAAATGTCCGATAGTTGTGACCTTTAACTTTTCTGCCAAATTTCTATTGACGACACTTGACCGCGTAACTAATTTAAAAAAAATCAAACTTCACTAAAAAATTTCAAACCGGAAATATTTTTATAAATAAATTTTTAATGGTCAACTGGTTTTCTGTATTTAATAATAATCAGTAAGCATAAGTTTAATGAATAGTTTTGTTTGCACGAATATTGGGAAACGTTTACTTCGGTGTTGCCATGCCACTTTTGATCTAGAAATAATGATCAATCAACAAACATTCTGTACAATGTGGTGCGTAAGTAGTACAACATATATTACTCTAATTGTGGTATACTCACAATATTGTTATCTGGCGAAAGCAAAACAATTTAACTTTA
Source organism: Paragonimus skrjabini miyazakii (assembly GCA_014338405.1). Lineage (NCBI taxonomy): Eukaryota > Metazoa > Platyhelminthes > Trematoda > Plagiorchiida > Troglotrematidae > Paragonimus > Paragonimus skrjabini miyazakii. The sequence goes on from JTDE01000139.1 coordinate 62,252, forward strand.
CTTTCTGTATTACATGTTACTTTTGTCCGGGAATAAATTTGTTGTCCGGTTTGCTACTTAACACAGTTTTATTATATTAATCTCATCCTAAGCTTTAATAAGTCCATTTTTTCCCATAAGCATTTTTCAAATGGGATTGTTCATGCATGACAGGATTCATATCCAGGTCCTCTGACGGTCAGGAATGTTTTAGTTAAGTAGCAACTTATAAACATTGATAGATGTAGACTTGTGATCATCGTCACATTGGAAGATCACCTGATCTATCAGTAAGTTCAATGCTAGTCTTGATGCTGCTCAAGTCAAGACCCATATGGCTGACGTCCCCTTGGTTGTATTGGTCTACTGAAATCTAAATATACCAAATTATTCACATCGAAGAAAACCCAAATAATGAGTTATGTAATTGTAAACTAACCTCATGCCTGTATATTTGATTGTTGTCACGTAAACTGAAACGCCATGCCGTTCAACAGCTAAATTTCATTGTAACCTGATGAAATGACATTTGACCTAGGGATATAGCTTCGACCTAATATCTGCTAGCAAATTTTGAAGGCTTTCTAGTGCCCACTTCAAAAATGAAAGTGCATCTTCTTACCGTACGGAAACTTCTAACGTAAATGCTTCTTCTTATCGGTTACTTCAAGATGGTCTTGTGTATACGCAGAATAAGATTGTAAGTGAAACGTTTCCATTTTGTTGCATGTAGCACCTCATTAGTCAACCATATCCACAGAGGTTTAATCGGCTCTGTCTTTTCTGGATCAGCAATCTGTTTATAATATTTGTCATAAACAACACGGTTTGATAGTCCATTTGCAGGTCTTTGCTAATCTAGTGGCGCGTATAGTCACTTTTGTAATGTTCCACTAAATCCTTTGTGCGCTCGATCGGTAGCTCCCTCCTTCTTTTCATCCTAATCCATACCACTAGTGACGTCATTCGGTTATGGAATTTTTGGTGTGCCGCACCTATCGTCCTAATGATGTAACTTAAGAGGAACTCCGGTAATTATCACTCATTTCATTCAGACTCTGCGGAATTTCAGCCAATTTTGTGATCTCAATGAGATGGCGGTGTACTGCAGTCAATGGCGTACCTGTATCCATACCATTTTTAGTTCTTCTGCTTAGTCTTCTTTTAATAATTTTCAATCTTATAAACATCGTTTTCTTCTAGGGTATTCCACGTCACTGTTGAAGCGAGCGATAATCCGAGCCACAGTACTTTTTGATCAGGCTCATAGCCGTTATGATGATGATGATGATGATGGATGGGGACATTAAACAAAACAGAGTCTCGGGCATCCTACCGTCGGTACTTATCCATATTTTCACAGAATTTTCATGTGCATTTAACTAAAAGTTTTATCGTTGTTTGTAATTCTGACCACATCTCAACACTAGGATTAACAGAGTGATAGCAATTTGTATTTGACTACTTGTACATTCGGTTGTTTTAAATCTTTTTTCAGGTAAGCTAATTATTTTTGTTTCAGAAAAATTGCTTACGTCGGTAGTCATTTTGGGGGTTAAGCATGCAGTCGTGTACATTATTATGCACTGCATAAAGTTGCGTCTACTGAACGCTGTCATACTCAGTAGCACCTTCGCGCCTTGAAACATGGAAATCTTTGATAAATTAAAACGCTTCACTTGGGCGGAAAAGGGATCAAAGTTTCGCGAAAACATTGTACTGTGTGTGCTGTTTTTACAAAGAACGTAACAATCATTGGGCCGCAGTGATGCCGCTGAAACATGAGAAGGTAACGTCAAGCGCATATCGTTGGGACAGGCAAAAGGACACTACAATACATGATGGTGTTGTGTGACAAACGTTTCACAGACGTTCAACGTAACGAGTGTATTAGTATTCGTTCATTAGTTTCTGGAAAAGTATGAAATAATCTGGATGAAGTAGGAAATTATGCGTGTTTGGTTTTAATCTTCAACATACAGTTTGCTTGATGGGGATGAATGACAACGTGGCACAGGTTGAGTTATGAGAATTTTGATAGGACACGCAAAATAATAGTGAGGATATGATGTCGTCCATCACAATTCACACGCTGGCTCGTCTTCATGTGTAGAAGACATTCCGAAATGTATGCAATCAAAGGCACAGCATTCAGCGAAGAGTAACCGAACAATTATTGAAAACTCTCGTGAAATTAGGCAGAGTAAACTGCTATTATGCGAGACACTCGGCCGTTTAGTGCTTTGTAAGGATTGTTTTCACCGGTTGTGTATCTTATTGTGAATTCAACTTTATCTGCAAACCTTGCGATAAATACTGCAATATCCGCATTTATTCTGTCAGCGATAGGTCGAGGTTTGTGGAGGTCACTGTATGTCTGCTCTGAATGCAGAGTGCTCTGTTATTGACAGCTATCAAAGGCATATTTTAAAATTCAAGGTTCACTCGAAAGCCAACCATTTGACAGATGGTTCTCTGAGAGTGCACTCGGAAGTTCCGAGGAGCTCGGAATGAAGCATCTGCCAGATCGTTTCTTTTGAAGGTAGAGTGCAGTCCACGTTGAACTGGTTGGCTTATATGATCGGCCCTTATATTACGCAATTCGCAAATTCAAACTGTTAAATGCTCTTAATATATTTGACTGGATCTGACTCCATTACTGTCGCTACACACATGCCGCATAAGACTGTTGTTTGCTTCACCCACCTGGCTAGTTCGGTCTGGTGATTCTGCCTTAGTGCTGTTGATATGATAGTAGGAGTAATCAAGGTACGCTTACGCCCGTTACACTTCACCCTTTGTGCCGTTGGAAAGCCGTGTAGAATAAAAAGGTCATAAGTGTATATATACTTTCCCGTTTGTTCTTTTGATCATATACGTAGCTCAGCCAAGCGGAAGATACATATAAACATTGGTTTTTGACCTCCGTTGTCTCCGACAGTTAGCGATGGTTCGTCCTAATGTGTCTAGGGGATTTCCGATTTTTTGAAAAATAACCCAGGCAATGAGAAATGACGGTCTGGGCTATTTAACTCATGTACACTGTACAGCGACGAAACGTCTACAGAAGCATATATCACTAAATGCGGTTGCCTCGGTTTCAAGAAGTGGCAAGACATTCAAGCTTAACGTACTTATGGGTCATGGAAGCTTTGATCGTTCTTTCAATCAAGGTCAGTAGGTTTCACCTGCTAGATTGCGAGATGCGCGACTCCGTTGTTAGGAAACGCCTTCAAACCTGGTGATATATTGCAGTTACTAGGACTCGTATCCCTCAGAATGTTGGCTGTTCTTCAAGATTTTCCATTTCTTTATTAGTATTCCCTGTTCCTTCATTCGTAACTGTTCATTATTCTGCTACTTGGTTTGCAGACAGGAATGCAAACGGCAGTCGGCGGCATAAGGTCCTCTGTACGGCTGACACATGCCAGTGCAGATTATTGGTGGATTATTTATTAAATGGAATGAATCAACTCGTTATAGTTGATAGCTCTTTTTGCTGATTGTCAAATGGATACTTCATGACTACAAATAGAGACAATTGTTGAACTATTCAGGCGATTCGCTTGTCTACTTACAAAATTCTTTTAGTGAAGTCGCAGGTTGAAATGCAGCCGGGTTATCTCCGTGCAATGAAATCTCAGTCTAGCGGAAGTATCTTAGTGACCATCTGATCAATGCGCATGTCTACAGACATGTTCAACTTCTGAACAACATATTGGTGGACATATGTGAATTATATTTTCACCCTAAAAGCAGGATGG
>JTDE01000139.1:69856-103606 GCA_014338405.1 Paragonimus skrjabini miyazakii
ATCATCATCATCATCATCATCATCATCATCATAACAGCCATGAGCCTGACCAAAAGGTACTATGGCTCGGGCCGCCGCTCACCCCAACAGTGGAGTAGAATATCTTAGACGAAAACGTTACTAAGATGGTTGAGAAAAAGACGTCCTAGCTTCAAAGCTTACCTTTTTCCTAGTTAAGGCATTAGGTAAGGTGCTCATCTTTGACTATGGAGGCTGTTGGGATTGAATGAGAATTGAGGTAAGCAAGCTCTGATCACACGGACTTATGTTTGCATTATTTTTATGTCAGTAGACATTCTCGCTTATAGTTTGCCATTTGTTGAGACATATGATTCCGGCACAAGGTGTTGGATATCTAAGTTTTGAAATTTGTTGCTTATCCTGTGAAGTTCCTTTCACGTCGTCCACGCATACAAGTTTTTTTGTGGTTGTAGGATTTATAATGAGATTGGCAACCAGCACAGCAGTATGTTTCCCGCAAACACCTGTAACAACTAATAGGTTCAATGCCTGTGATCATATCAGATATAACCAACTGGGACAATCCTTCTGTCGGTGAAGTGGGTAGCATAATTTAAACGAATCATGCCTTTTGAGATCTGGAATTTTCCGATTAGTGCTGATTTCGTGAACATTTGCCAGTATCGAACAACATTTCTGAATCAGTAGTGAAGGCTCGGGGATTTAGGTCATTTCAGAACTGAACGCCACCCACACGTGATCGCAGCCTTCGCATTCAGATAAACCTTTCGGCTAGCCCACTTCGAAAGGAAGCACTAGACTCGAGTTTCGCTCTCATCAGAGCTCATCAGTAGTGCATATCCTTGTCCGGACCGAAGTTTGAATTTTGACCCTCGTGCATGTGAGACTAGCATGCTAACCACAACGCCAGCAACCTCACAACGGGCAACCAAATCCAGACACTCGACCACAACCCTTTATGTATAGTGGTTACCTTACCCGATCATTTCGAAAGGACAACAAACAGAATCACCGTGTTTTGATTCGTATGGGAACCTGTTTTAATTGGATTGGTTTTCAATCACTGTGTGCGACGTTGGAGTTTGCGTTACACAATCGATTTATTTAAATAGGTCGGCCGCACCAATATTTCTGCTTCTATATATTGGTTTTGTTTGTTACAAATACCTTCCTTTCTATCATTGTTCAATTCCAACAGACTTGACGTCCTACGATATTTCCGTTATACATCCATCGATACGAAACCTTGCCACTTCTACCCACAGCGAGGGATCGGACCTGATTGGTTCTCGGTCTCACGTATTCAAGACGACTTCTGTTCCACACGAGTGGAAAGCGCCCATGTTGAGAACCGCAAGTGCTAACGCATGCCCAAACGCATCGGATCCGCAAATATTTGTGACTGTTTCGGATAATGTTAAAGAATCAGATTCGCATTTTACAGCTCCTTATGGTGACGTTCCCGAACTGTTTGCTGAGGACTGCGAAGATGTGTTTGCGTCTGGCGGTCAAAAAAGCAACCTATTGGCTGTTAGTGGTAAGCATACATATGTGAACCGTTTGATCGATCAACCTACATCTATTGCTAACATGCGGTTAGCTAATAAAAAAGATGGAATGTTATGCAATTGTTTTCACCCGCGTTTGTAATCAATTCGATGAAAATCAATTTGTGAGCACCGCTTGATGACGACGTAACAGTTTGGAGACACACTTTCAACCCAACGCTCTACTCCTGTTTTCCTACTTGTTTCGACTTAAAAGGGATTCCAACCCGAAAGCTTCTTTCTGTAGCCCCAACTTTTACGCACAGCATTGGTTTAATAATGTAATCCATCTCGTGAAACCCCCAAGTGGAGTCAACTCGATCCGGATAATCTGTTGTGATCCATTTCCATTCGAAATTTGTGAGATATTATTAACTAATGCATCAGCCGTGAGGCTCTATTGAAAGTATGTAACTCTAGAAGCTCCTCTGTAATATGAGTTCTGAACTATCTTTTTTGATCTGAGCCCTAAAAGCAAAACGTTGTCCGAAACATTTTTACTGTTCATCGTTACTACAGGCCGTTATTAACCATATTCGCAGACTGGAGTAATGTGGCCGACATTAAGAAATTTTAGGTTATTTTACAAAAACTTATAATGTGACTTACAATTCTTATCGTTTTGTAAATTGTTGTCAAGCTAACGCTGAAATACAGTTTCACAGACGTACCGGTGACTGAAGTTTTTTCAATGACAAAAGCGAACCATTTATTACGTATCTGTCTTCAAGGAATTTGCGTTGCATGTCTGAATTCAAACGACTATCATAAAAATACCGTGTTTTGCATGTTAGACAAGTAGACAGAGTCCACTCTACGTAACCAATCTATTGCAATTTTCGTATTCTTTAAGGATGATTGACTGAACTGACCAGACTCTGTCTGCTGTCATTTTCAGCTACATAACTTAGTCGGTGCTTATATGCGAGAACGCAGACATTAGTGCAGTCGATAGGAATGGTCCGATTGTGTGAACCTTATGAAGAGTTATGGAAGTTTACTGTTTGTCACGTATTGCCTTTGTTGTTTCCAGGAGTGAACTCATTAAGTTGTCTGGTATAATCATTCTGTGCATACGTCTCTCGAAGGTCTTACAATTACACCAAGTGTCTGCTATCCTCTTTAAGACTTGACATGAACGTAACTTTTTACATATTTTTAAGTTGCCTACTTTCTATAAATAAATACAAACATTGATCTATCATCAGATAATATACACCAAACGATTATGCATAGATAAGTATATTTCATAGTTGACCATAGGGAGGATCATTGTTGCCCTTGCTTAAAATACACATTTAAGATTTTATGCCAAGAGATAAGCTACAATGATAAAAACAGTGCCGTCTGTCACAAACTTGGTTACAGACTCTGTGTCCACCCACATCGTCTGAATGGGCAGCCTAGTAACTATGTCTAGTGTATAGCGTAATGACACACTTTCGAAACTGAACTGACTGAGAAATGACAATGTCGTTGATAACATTCTCTTAGGATTTCTCACTACGGTATATCTTGAAAATTATATTACCATGTATTGAGTCACTTTATTTTGTTTATGGTGTTTCAACAGCCTCATGTACACTGTCCAACAGTCGAAGACAAAGCGGTAAGTACTTTCTTGTTATGCATGCTTACATTTGGTAATCCAGTTATCGCTGAATTGACGTTTTTGCTAAATAATATTATGCTTTTTATTCATACCGAATACATTTTAAAGTACCATTGTTTCACTGCTTTTTTGGTGGGATCGATTAAAATCCGGCGAATCGATTTACTCCTGTACATATCGAAAGTTATTCACACGTGTTTTGTAATGAAAAATATCGGACGGTTTATACACTGCTTTAATGATGGATAATTTTGGAGCTTAGAATCACTGAGATCCACATGGAACTGTCAACAATCACACTACTATCAAAAGTGAACTGCCATAGTTTGTTAACGAATAGGAGATGGAATGGTATTTTGTTTTTAAAACCAATGATTCTAAACTTAACCAAGCAACTATAAATAATCTATACTGTCGGCTGCTGACAGTATGATCCATTTTTCAATTCATGTTGATCAAAAACATATTCCAACTAACAAAATCACTTCTGACTCGTTGACCTGAATTTCGAAATGAACTACTGTGGACAAATTATTATTATCGTGTCAGCTTTCCGCCATTGATTTTACTCAATCCAAGAAATTCCTAAACTATTCCCAACTGGGTCACAAGTAAACTTGCTTGCCAGTTATAATTTGAATTATATTATCTATAGGTCAGCAAGAACATAGAGGTCATCTGGTCTGTGTTAATTTTTGTCACTAATGCATCAACTACATTTCGCTAACAAAACCTCCAAACATGGAATCCTATTCAGTTACTACAGCAGTATCATCCTGAGACATTGTTTTTACTACCAATGTCTACCTCCTACGATTAGCCGACTGTGAAATATAATATGGACTTAAACGTGAATCTAAAATATAACGGAAACTAGTGTCAACCGATTCCTAGTGACCAATGAAAAAGACCAAATTTACAGGTAGTCTGCTTTGAAATGTAAGAATTACTGTGCAGTTGCCCGTGGAATGCAAGTGATCTAGCCCAGTCACACAATGTAGATTTGTGAGCGTGATTACGAATATACCTTTAGGTAAAGTTGTATCATTCTTAACAAGATAAGCTGGTACAAGTATTATCTGATTACTGGTCAACGTTTAACGGAAGCACACGATCCGCTTTGCCAGTCACTAGGTACGTGCAGAAGATCACACATCCATCGCAAGTTTTTCTCAATCACCTTTTTTAATTAGAAACGTACCACTTATGTCAGGTTGCCATCAGGGTCTTGGAAGAGACTGAGTTTCTACGCACTTCTAGCAAGCGTCCTTGACATAAGCTCTGTTCTCTATACCTCACTGTTCTTGAGCTTGTGTATTTTGCTGTTTTACCACTCCAGTCTTTATTAATTCGTGAACCAGTGAACTAGAAAATAGGCCTGGGCCTGGTGCACTACAAATTGTGTTACCAATTTTAGTCAGACTGAGGGTCATGATGTTCTATGATGACTTTATATTGGTTCACTTGTTTTTTGTTGTGCATCTAACTTAGCCTGTGAGTTAAGTTATTGTACAGATTCAAGTGAGTTTTATGACGGAAAACGATATCATCTCAATCACTGGCATCTGTTGCCGAAAATATAATGATCCAGATATCCGTTTACGCTAGAAACAACTCCAGTCCACCTTCAAGGTCACATGAACATGGAAGCCAGTAAATCCCGTCTTTTCTCAAAGATGATATATCCACTTGCACTTCTGTTGTGTGGAGAGCTGAAATACCAAACAGTACTTATGGACTTATCAAACCAAAGTTGATTTTTGGTAGAAAAGACTTTCTGTAGGTTTATTTCCTTTCTTTTTCCTCCTTGCTGTCTACTGGATGATAGTGCAGCAAACTAATGATTTACTAGAAATGTACCAGTTGCTGACATAAATGACATTTATGTTCAGGTTTTACTTCTGGGGAGTAAATCGGCCAAAAGAAGCTATCGAGCTGAAACTGCTTAGGAAAGTATGCGAATGCAACCACATAAAAATGGAAGGGAATGATTTGTAACCATGGTTAGAAACCCAAGATTGTCGTATCAAGTGAACGGCAAGCGCAGTTCTGCCCACAACAGACAATAGCAATGATTTATGAAAATAGGAGAAAGTTGAAGGCAATGGCTGTTTGTTGTCATCAAGCCTTCTCAGTGTGAACTTCAAGTCCACGTTTGAATTGGTTAAATGGTGATGCTGTCAATTAACACTCTGGGAAAGTGTTCTAAGTTAGGCATACTTGGACGTGAACTTAGTGTTGCCTACAAGCCAACTGACTCTTTTATAGTTTAAGTTTCAGTTAGCTACCCCTGGGGGTATGATGTATGCTAAACACAGTTATACTTTGCAGTTAATGATGGTGTTGGTGGTGATCGTGGTGATGAACCAGCTTTTAGGCAGACAAAAGGTCATCACTAGTATGCTAACAAAGAGGGGAAATGATCCAAATTAAGCGATCAGTTCGGGTATGAAAACGAATTAATTCTGTTAACCAGTTTTGTCGCTATAGCCTTTCAGTAAGATGGAGATCTGTCACAATTTATGATCTAAAAATTTGACTATCTTTATCAAGTTGTAAGCGCATCAATGAGTTGTGTACCATGGATAGGCTTTCAGAACAATCTCTTCTTGTAAGTAACCTAGACACATAATCTTATTGGCTGCTGAAGTGCAGTTGGAGAAAAGAGAGTTCGGTTGAGACCATTTCTTCCAGGTCCCTTCAGCGCACTATGAACACCGACATGTCATCTACTATATAACGTTAGACATAGCTATTATCAAGGATCTTGTGTTGCAACATGTCCAAGCCTCACTGTGGCTTCGCACTTTCCGTATTTCGTTCCCCTATGACCCGCGTGTTTGTGTCACCACTGCCACTAAAGAGCAAAGTGTTAATAAGTTGCCGGATTGAAAATCTCAACTGCATGACCAATAAGGGTTTCTGTGACACAGTTCCAAGAAATACCGCTATCAGTGCAATGTCTCTGTCAGAACAGGTATAAACATTTATCTTGAAGTGACAGGTTTCCGGTCCCATAAGTTTAATAAACAGCTAGAAAAATTATGACTATTCATGGTTGTGTGTGGGCTGAGATACTGTCAGGGCACCCACACCTAAACAGGAGAACGATTAGTGTTCTCAATCAAAGCCTCTGGCTCATAAACCTATACCGCAAGGCAGCGGATGTGTGGCAGTGTACCAGAACTGATATGTTTTCCGGAAGAAGATGCCAGTCTTCTTCCAACCCCCAACCTGGAGGACCAGAGGACTGGTTTGTCAGACCTCTATCTATTGGCCTGCCAGGCATGAGTGACTCTATCGGTGTGGTGGCCACACCGTCCAGTTTAGCCCAATAGGTCCTCAAGATGCGGCTTTCCTGTAATTTATCATTCGATCCTTCCAGCTTTGCAACCCTTCATACAATTATACTTTTCTAGCAAATGATGCATTTGTAAACAGCAGGAAAGTAACTAGGAATGGTTGTTTCTTTGGTGGCTAACAACGCACTTTCTCGTAGAACAGGTTATATTCAGGAATTCGTAATGGATAGGTCTATTCATTTTACTTAGTCACTGCGCCTTTTGGTGGTCGGACGCTGTCTCACAATTACAACCGTGAACCCAGTAGATAGCTTTCTTTGAGTTTACTTGACAAAAGAAAATTCCCAGTTTTGTTTGCTTTCAAATGCACGCAACTCAGAAATTATGTTTACTCATTCCCGGGTAATACTTATGTAAAGTAGATGTAATCTGAACAAAGACAGTTTATTTCAAGCTTTGTGTAAACGAGTGAACAAGCGGTCGATTTGTTTGAAAACTCGCGCTAACTGTTTGTTAAAGTTTTATTGTTAATCTAAATACCCAATAGACGATTAAAGTGTGGGGATGTTTACAGTACTCAGCTGATTAGTTGTTTTCATGGTTTCGATACACGTTTTTGATGCTTCTACAAACTTTTGGCTTTCACATATGATCACACGTATGTGTACATCACTGTCTGCATTCTATTGTTTCCTTCGTCCGCTGAATTACGGTTTTATAACCATTTTCATTATAATCACATCTGCAGTGATGTGTAATTGGTTGATTGATTGTAATTGGGAAGTGTGTGGGAACCTCATTCTGAACAAGTCTTTCGCCGCATACTATTCCATCAATTTATCTGGTGTTCGTTTTCAAAAGTGTAAATGTGAGCTTTAATGGTTGTCGAAAAGACAGATGAAAATGCTGATCGTTTGCATGAAACAAAAATGATCAGTATTCGAAAAATGAATTTTTCCAGAAGTATCTATTTACATTGATAGTATTGCCCTGGGGCACTGATATGTGTCTTCTTTTCCAAGTCTGGCTCAGTCTGCTTCAGGTTCGTTTGTTCATGCCCTAATTACGTTTTATCACAGACAATTAACTTATGATTGCAAACAGGCTGTTTCTCATAGGGATAATAATTAATTTGAAACCGTGAATTCTGAATGATCTCCGGATTTAAATTAATCGATAATAGCAAGTCGGTTCTTTATCCGTAACTGTTTCATTTTGACCTAAACTGACAATGCATTATATCTGTCTATAATTAAGAACATCGCACAAGAGCATCTTTTATTTGTCCTCTAGTTTATTTCCAGCTGTAAACTGATTTGACGAACTATTCTTCGGATCCATTGTTTTATTGCATTTTGCTGGTTTTCCTCAAACACTTAGTTTTGCTTAGTACGATTAAGTGGAACACTGAATTCTGATTGAACCTTCTACTTACTTTCAGATAAATGACCACTACTACGTTTCTTTAGGGTTACATTTTCTCATCGGTTAGGTAGAAATCCACTGACCGTTTTTGTGTTTTGTGGTCTACAGCGATAATTTCCTATTGTGAAAGAAGTGACTGATAGAAGAATTTATAAGTAATTTTATAGTAATCACCTTTGTGCAAACTCCGGTAAACATGACCTTCACTTTTATTGACTACCATCTGGACCACCATCATGTTTGAATTAGTCATTGTAAGTTCGATTCTCCTGCATTTGTAACGGCAATGAGACCTGATAGGATCGATCAGGTGGTCGGTGTCGGTGTCGGTGGTCGTTGTTCACACTGGTTGATACTGTCAAACGGTTACTAGTTTGATAATGATGGGAGTGCTTGCTTCTGGAATAAATACTTTATAATCATACAAATAAAATCTGTAAAACTTATCACTGCCTGTATGCAGTCTGTTTTTTATTTGACATGCATCATTCGAGGACCACGCTAAGTTAGCTGATGGAGAGTAGATCACCAGTGTATGGCCTGACGACGTCATTTCTACGGAAAGGTTTCAAAACTCTGTTGAAATATTTCTTCAAATGACCGTTACTTTTCCATCGATACATGAGTATGATCTTTTACGGATATGCCATAAAATTTAATCTGGAAGTTGCATACGTTTTATGTCTAGATGTCAAACGTTGCCTATTATAGCTATAAGCTTAGTGCTGCACAACATGGGACAAGCAAACAGAGAAGCAAAAACGATCGAATGTAACGATGGGATCTGGGTCGCTTGAAGTAGGCATAAACGAATGTGGTTCATTGCTTTTTTTGACAGCATTTCCCATCACAGATGTTGCGAATATTTCTATCACAACCTAGGAAAAGTACGTTGTATAAACAGAAAGGTCTTCAGCGTCAGTTGTTGGTTGCTTCATAGGCTAGTTATTTCCGGTCAGCTTACGATCTTTTCAGTTGACCTCGGTTTTTACAAACGGTATGGTGTCAGGCACTGATGTTTTGCTAAAGTAAACGTCTCTGTGGGATGATACTAAGTCCAGGAGTATTTACAATACAATTGTCTAATGTATATCGTGAGAGAGTCTTGGTGGTCAAGTGTTATTTACGAATAAGCTTGCGCAGTCTAAGACTGTCAAAATTTGCCGGTACTCCGAGAAAAAAAGAAAAGAACGAACACAAAGACCATGAACAGGACTATGGTCACAACCGGTACGCACGATGTCATAGTGAACAGCGAACAACAAGAGCACAAGTATGTGATCACAGCTGTCGGAGCTCAGAACCTCTTAACAAGTGAAAAAAGACGATCCTTAAATAACTTTGTTTGCTGCGCAGCCCTTGAAACAAGGGTATAAAGCCACTGTATTTATTGGCTGTGAGTGGCCTTGGGGTTAAGTTACATAATGAGCCAATCATATGCAGACGGCACATAAAAATTTCACAAAAAAATTTAAACCTTCAAATCGCCACAAATAAAATATTTAATTTTCCTGATAAGCGGAGCAAATGTTTTATAGAAAATGTCTTTTCCTAACTTAAGATCAGCGAGGATTCTCTTGTTGAATTTGTACGCTTAAAAACCATTTAGCTGATTAAACGTACACTCTTATCGATAGGCTCATCTTTTCGTTGTTACAGACTGTACTGGATGAGCAGTTTTGTGGTTGCTTTTGAAATGTTACTGTTGACCACTTCATTTACACCTTTGAATAAATGACTGCAACCTATCAGGTAAACCAAGATATCAGCTGTCTGGAGACGCGTCGATCATTAACTTCGAGCTTTTCTGGTAGATATTAGGATTAATCCTAAAGGATGGATACCACAAATCTGTCAGGTTGTTTTTAAACGGCCAGTTAGTCATCACTTGATAAAGCGATGAAGCAGAAGATTCGAACTATTTATACTTTGCTCTATCCTATAATGTTTTTCCCTGTATTTTCCTCTTGATGAATTTAGCCATGTTGATCCGCTAGTCTGATTGATGTAAATTTTTCAATTAACAAGATGATTGCGATTTTGAACCAGTTTGGTGAAAGAGATCTATATTCAGCTAGTTCTGGTCAGTGCATAATTAATTTTTCTAAACCATATAGTATGCGATAGAATGTTTTGTTAAAGTAGCTGTAGGAGAAACAGAACGGAACACTCAAGCTACGGAGAAATGATCTACCTAACCAACTGTTTTGCTATCGGGTTCAGCCTTCTGTGCTGTTTGTTTCAAATCAACTCTATTCCTACTTTGAGATATTCTGGTCTGCGCAGATTTGATAGGTAGGTAAATTTAATGGATGTGAAATTAAATCATGCAGTACCGATGAGGAACTGGCTCAGATCTCAAGGTTAACTGTGGTTTTCAGATGACTGTTCAGATGGTTGTACGTTACATGATGCTCATTATGCATTTGACATTTCTAAACGGTCTAATTATGAATAACTTGGTTTGTGGCTGAACTGAAACCGGGGATACAAAAAGCATGTTTAAATTTAGCAAAAACTCTACAATTTGATTTACTTGGCTTTGCTCCTGGTGGTGTTTCTCGATTCCGGCTTTTGTTTCAATGAAACTGGTAGTATAAAATTGCTATGTCAATATACGTTAATATTTATTTACTCACTTTTACTGTAAATCGCTTCAGTTTCTGCCAATCAGAAATTACTTGCCTAATAGTCCGCTTCCATTAGTAGTCACTCATTTTGATTAGAGGGAAACTGAATTTCAGGTAGGATTGTTCACTCTTCGTTTTCTCTTAAAATCTATATCTTGAATTGTTTTTCATTTGAAATGTCTTGGGTGTGCACCGGAGTGTTTTAACTTTACCAGTGATGATGGTGACTTACTATAGATTGTCATTTTGTTAAATTGACTTGCAAATAATTATCCTATAAGCTGCAGTAGTGTACTACCAATTTCTATCAAGAATCACGTCATAAGAATTCCAGGTTGTTATTTGAATGTCATTCGTCGAAAATTGTTTCTCATTTTTGAGCTTCGTATTGTAGTTTCCGACTTCTGTCTACATTCCACTCTTTTACACACCACGGAATGATATGGATTTATTTTGTGTTCATACTTCCGTTGTGTATATTGGTCCTCTGACTAGACAGTTCTATAGTATAAGTTATTGATTTAAGTGTTCTTCAAAGGCTGCTACAATACTTGTCTATGTTCCGCTTTGTAACGATCTGCTTGCATTACGCACGCACGCTTTCCGTTCACAAATCTGTCAGATGCGAATGTCGCCTGTTTTTATTGTCATCTGTTAGTGTGATGATACAATCATATTATGTAGCAATCCTCTTCCATTGTTTTTTTCTCGAAATTCTGATTTCACGGCCTACAAGTGAGTAAACAAACCTAAACAGCAAGCATTGTCGGTACATTATAATAATTACGGGACATTATGTTATTTAGTGATTTGAGGTAACATCATAACACGAGTGGAAAACAGAGCTTCTTGCAGAGGTTTCTTTTGTTCCTCAATCGCATATCCATGAAACCACCAACCATATGAAGTGCGCGTCACTAAATGTATGAGTTGCATATGCTTTTGGTCATCGTAGGCAACGAACAATTATAAGCCAACAACGTTCTCACTGATAAATATTTACTGATAGTTCATAATTTTCAGATTGTTACAGTTATAAAGCAAAATAAAACTAAAAACGGTTACGTGCTAAACTTGGTACTGGTCCAATATTCATACCATCTCAATTTTGTGTTTGTGGACGACGATTGGGTGTTAACTGTTTGCATATCGATCGGGCGAGTCAGCTAATGACCAAGGCAATTGAAGCGATTGAACAAAGTTTTTCTGCCCACACAAGGTTGGATTACGTAATGGAATGGCATTGGTCTCGGTAGTGGTCAACATTCGTTGACGAACGAGTTTTGACCTGTTCGGTGGAACCCTGTGGATAACAGTGAACGATCGATCTACGTTGACCTCAGCACCTACAGACAAATTGATAGAATGGCAATGGGGTCCCCATTAGGACCACTACTAGCAGATATTTTTCTGGACAAGTTAGAATGGACGGTGCTGAGCACTGTTATAAATCAAATGGTTTTCTACATGCGTTATGTTGATGATATATTCGCTATCACAGATTCATCGGCCAACATAGCTGATATTTTAAAGCACTTCAACTGCGCATATCCACTGATAAGTTTCACTTCAAAATTGGAGTCAGAAGGGTCTTTCCATTTCCTGGAAGTCTCTTTGAGTAAAAGGACTGACGGGAGTTTGAAACGTTCCGTTTATCTGAAGACTTCTTTGTCGTGCCAGTACAGTAACTTTTATAGATTTATGCACTTGAAATATAAACGAAACCTAGTCATATGTTTGGCGGACAGAGCCAGAAAAATCTGCTTAGCAGGTGCTTTGGAACAGGATTTACAGTTTGTGACCCATATTCAACAAGAGGATGGCTTCCCCGACAATTTTGTGACCAAACATATGAAAACATTTGAAGCTTAAGTTAAGATTCATGAAGTTGAAAAGAAGCCCATGTTCATACGACTGTCATACAAAGGAGATACGTTGGCTGAATCACTGACCCGTCGACTTACTAGTTGGCTTAAGTGAACGTTTAACGCAGCCAGACTGATTATCTCATTCACTAGTTCACCGCTGATTGCTCTAAATCTGAAGGATAAAGTGCCGGTCCACAACACATCTATGGTGATTTACTCGTTCGTTTGCGATTGTTCAGCTAACTACGTGAGTCGAACGACTCGGCACTTGTCTAAATGAATCAGAGAACATCATTCAGCATAGATCGGGACAGGTGAGAGAAAATCAATCACGAGTGCCATTGTAGGTCATTTGGCTGACAGCGATCATCAGGTCAACGTAGATCGATTGTTCACTGTTATCCACAGGGTTCCACCGAACAGGTCAAAACTCGTTCGTCAACGAATGTTGACCACTACCGAGACCAATGCCATTCCATTACGTAATCCAACCTTGTGTGGGCAGAAAAACTTTGTTCAATCGCTTCAATTGCCTTGGCCATTAGCTGACTCACCCGATCGATATGTAGGCAGTTAACACCCAATCGTCGTCCACAAACACAAAATTAAGATGATATGAATATTGGACCAATACCAAGTTTTGCATGAAACGGTTTTTAGTTTTATTTTCCTTTATAACTGCAACAGCCTGATGAGATTTCATCGAATGCGTATGCTTGCTACACTCCGTGTTCTGTGACTTAATGGGAATTTTCGAAATAAGTTCATAATCTGGTAACTTGAAGGTCACTTGGACAACCTACTTTCGCTTTGGATAAAACTCTAGGCTAACTCTATTTAAAGTGCTATCCAGATCAGGTTTTGTGTGAAAGTACAATCTTGAAGTCAACCAAACAACGTGAACGGCCTCATTACTGTGCATTCTGATAAAACGCGATCGATGTGGTGTGACAGGCAGACGATTGGCTTTCTTGCGACGATCGTCCTCCCTAATCCATTCAACCAATCATGTATAGGATGTTGGGATTTCAAACACAAACACAAGAAGAGAAGAGGACTTTTAATCCGTTGCTAGTTACCACACATTTCAAAGTAACTATTTACAGCTCTTGTTTTTTGGCCCTGTGAGAAGGGAACAGATGTAGTCGAGAACCACAGAACGCCTGGGCAAAGGTCAAATTTTTATTTATTTTTGAGGGTCAGCTAGTTTAATACATGATTATTCTCTGGCGTTTTGCATTCTATTTTTCAAAATGTATTCATTTTTGACTAAAGACTTACGGTTTCTTAATTTCACTGTTGACTGAGAAAGCGTTTGGTTGCGATTCACCCCTTGCACATTTGTTAGGACACATCTGTTCCAGACACGTCTTGTTAGGGCAATAGAGAAGAAGAAAACCAGAAAGTTTGGGATTCTCTTTGTGTTTGTGATTCCTAATTGCTGCATATGAAATCACGTGCCACAGACTAAAATGCTCTAGGCCTTGACTACATTCTTAACGGGGAACCAAGATGACGTCAGGCAACAGTTCTACTAGCCTTCCAGATGACCACGTTTTAATTTGAATTGCCTTCATATGGACAACTTTTCGGAGGCCGTCTTTCTCAGTTGATAACAACTAGATAGGCGTTTTGATAAGTATGCTTTTTCAACAGTTTTTCGTTATGTTATTAGAATCATGTGGAGGAGCAATTTTGATTGAGATATTGATTAGACGAATTATTGTTGAGCTAGGGTGATGGTTACTTGCTTGGCGATGGCTTAATTGTTTAGCTATGCTGCGCACATTTACTGCTCGAACTGTGCAAGTCCACAATTGATCTTATCTATTAGATGTCAGTAGGTGAAATACTTGCCGGCTGAACATAATACCTTCTGCTGTAAGCTTAACACATCAGTGAACGTTATAGCTGTTTAATCCTCCATCAGGTTGTGAATTCTCCTTCCATATCATGGGTGCAACAGTGACCGATTTACGTTATAATTGTCACATAGTGACTACTTGCTTAATACTTTTCTTGAGTAGGCGACCAGTATGCAGTCTAGGGAGAAGCCCTGATTTTCACAGTTGGGTCTCATCTAAAATCACAAATCTGCCACATTACTCATTAGTAATACGATTCGAATAGCCCATGAGTAATGCAATTTCTATGCTCAACAGTGGCGTTGATGGATTCCAGCGTGAACTGTTCGAGAAATCCTGCCTGGGCAGTCGATCCCCGGGATCATTTGGTGGATTCCATATGAGACAGTGGGACGGGTGGGTAACCGAGTCCAAATGTGAAATTTCCGAGCTCCTGGCGTGGCTTCGTAGGTCAGCTCTTGCCGCGTTGAGGCATGATGTTTCTGTCGCTGGTTCGAATCCAGCCGAAGCCCTGACTTTTCACAGTTGGGTCTCATCCAAATTCATAAATCTGCCACACTACTCATTAGTAATACATTCTAATATTGCTTTTCAGGACAAACAATCGTAACTTCTTTACTTATTAATGAACCCATTTTTTACGCACGTTGAAAGGTCCGTGAAGTATTTATCCTTTCATATAACATTAACTCATTAATATAAGTGTGGAATTTCACAATCATTTGGAAAGCACTAATTCATTGGGACACTATTAATTCCCTTCTATTTTTTGACATTCGGAATTTTTTACTAATTTTTTGGCAATCTAATACTCGAGGTGACACTCCTAGTTCGTAAAGAAATTTGAAATGTTGTGGTCAGTCGTGGTTAACTTTGCTACCAGTCATTGGTATTCGATTTGGTGGCACCCTTGAAGTCAGAACCGCATGTGACGTTCACTCTGAAAGCTGAATTTTCAATCTTTACTTACTGGTGTGCACAGAATATGAAAGACATTTAACTGTGTAATCAAGCTATGAAATATAAATAGAAACATTATGAAAACGGTGGAAAACTTTGGCAGTTGTTGTCACTTTGGAAAAAATAGGGTTCCATTTCGTAATTAGTTCAAGAACATAAAGGCCGAATATTTGTAGAAGTCGAACCAAGTAGCAGAGAGTAATGTTGGTGTGTTCGAATAAATGTTCCTACTGAGATTTAGTGGAAGACGTAGAAGTACACGTGGAACGAATAAAACAAGCAATATCAGATATGAAGACTTTCGAAAACGTTGGTCCTTTTAACATTTAGTAAGACAACTTTCATTGGTTTATCTTCAACATTTGCTTTGGTCCATTGTCCTTTGGTTCCAAATAGGCTTGTCAGGTATGAAAATTACTTTCGGATTTAATGGTGTGTATCAAACAATAGCATATGGTGCACTGTGTCCATTCCCAACTTGTGATCGATTATGTTTTCTAGTAATTTCTATTGGCAAATAATAAGACAGTCCTCCTGTTCAATATGGGCTCGTTACGACAGTAGGGATACGGTGTTGGTTACCAGGGCCTTTGCATAACTGCCCTTGTCTGGAAGACGACAGAATAACTCACTTGGTGTTCCTGTCAGCTTTCCCGCCTATCTTTTTGATGGCACTTGGAAAATTATATCAAGGTCAGCTGATTTGTTATCGGAGAACCCTTCCATGATTTGTAACACTTTATATGGGATGGTGTTTTCATCCATGGCGTTACAAAGAGTATTGCTGTTGGGTGTGATTAACGTGCCATATTGGTTGTTAACATACGGACATCTGAAAACATCAGCCATCTCTATGTTAGAGACAGAGCTGTAGTATCATAGGATGCTCAACTGCAGTGCCGTACAATAGACTTGAGTTGATGCGGAAACTGTTTGCTAATTGTACTTGACACTGCTGCTTACTGCTGCTCTTTTACCTGCAAGCGAATACAGTGCACTACTTGATGTATGATTGTTTGGTGACATCGAACTTATAGGTATTCCCGGCTGATCTCATGGTAACATGCAGTTTCTTTGGACACGGCCTACCTGAATTAATCTGCCTGAGTGAAACAGAAAATTACAGTTTCATTTACTGAAACCCTTATGAGTTGCCTGTGGTCGTTCAAGGACAGGCAGGTCGAAACTTCTGGCCTAGTTAGTTATATATTAATACCTTATGAGGCCACATACATTTAGAAGTAAACGTATTTCGCAGACTTAGTTGAATGGTGACTTTGTGGTCACTGCTTTGGAGTAGAACATCTGTGAAAATCTTTCGCCCTATGTTGCTCGCTGGTCAATCTATAGCTTAGTTTAGACGGTCTGTGGGAGATCGTTCAGCCTGTAAAATATTTCGTATCTTCTGTTAGGCTGGTATATATGACCACATAATAGGTATCAACTGTGAGGAATTAGGGTAAGCGTGGAGTTGCCTGACATCAAAGTCGAGCTCGCAAGTACATTACATGAGAATCACGTTACTGGTAGATTATGTGCAGTATTATTTATGTCTTCCTCATTGATCAATAAGGAGAATAAAGGACAGTGGATTGGAACAGTCGAACAGAATGATGTGTTTGTGAAACCTGTTACGTAACATTCAGTTTTGGGTGAGTTACAGGGAGTTGGGTCATGTACTGTGAGCGTTTTCAGGTGACATTCAACGTAAAGGGCTGTACAACCACGAAAGAGACCAAGTCAATGTCATCTTAGTTCTCATTTTAGCTTCCTTCCGCTCAAGGTTCCCGTTATACGAGCATCATTGAATGTCAAGCTTAAAT
The DNA here is from genome assembly GCA_014338405.1 of Paragonimus skrjabini miyazakii. Taxonomy (NCBI): domain Eukaryota; kingdom Metazoa; phylum Platyhelminthes; class Trematoda; order Plagiorchiida; family Troglotrematidae; genus Paragonimus; species Paragonimus skrjabini miyazakii. Next base: position 86,871 of record JTDE01000139.1, read on the forward strand.
GAACTCTTCAAATTCGCTACCAACGGAACTTACGGCAAAGATATACATCTTCAAGCCTGCTTTTAAAGACCATTGTGTGTATGAACACCTTACCATGTCTGATATATATCCATTGTCCCATATTAAAATGACGGCTAATCCACATTTATTGTTTATGCCATTTTGCAAATAAGCACAACAGTTGGAATTTGTTTGACTGTCAAGTATTGCTTAGGTCAGATGGCTCGTGAATCGACATTATCAGTTAGAGTGCAGCCTACAGAAAACGTGATAGTCCTAGTTGAAGACAAATGTTTAGTCAAGTGATGAAAATGTCACCAACCACACTTTGTGATACACATGTTAGCAACGACTGCCAGAGTGCCGAGATGGTTGGTAAGTAGGCCTGCTAAAAGAATCTTTCAACACATTCCCTAACACATGCTTAGAGAATGCAATGCAAGTGACTATAAATCTTTAGCTAAGCAACTCTCTGGTTTGTTATAGACTGCGCATTTGATGTGAAGTCAGAGTGTGGTGAATTCAAAGACCCACTCTTAGTTTTCGGGTCTAGATTCAATCGCAGTTCACTGTATGTATTACGTTTTGTTTGTTATGCTTGTAATGTTTGGATGCTTCAATAATAATCAGATATCAAAGAAGTAAGTAATGTGAAAAATCCGTATGCTTTGTTTTAAAATCCTGGGATCTAAAATTACTAGGTCGAGTAATACGGGTACAATATGGACGACAGAGCTCCGCTGTTGTGAGCGTGAATAGACTCGAGTAATTTTAAAGAGCTTCTCGATAATATGATTAATTGAAGTACACTCTCATAATTGCAATCTCCTTTCTTCTGCTGTATTCCGAACATGGATGAAACAATGGTTTTAGTGTTACCTATGAATATTTTGACATGTTCATTGATGTGTAATGAAAATGAGCGTAAAAAGTTCGGACTTCAACTGCATTTGAACCGGAATGTTTAAAATTATCAGAAGATCTACCAGGTCAACTATGAAGCCAAGGCAAGTTGAACTCCAGATTGGCTATATTGCCTGTCTGTTAAAACGTTTGCCGCTTTTTGGCATGCTGTTTTTTTCGTCGATTCAAATCCAACCGAAGCGCTTATTTTTTGCAATTGTTTCTTGAAGGTTATATGGTCTTGTTTGTTCGAACTTCCTCTGTTCTACCTATAATTCTTCTGGTTCCCTTCAGGTCTGACCAGTCTGATAATTTCCTAGTCAACGCTTAGTTATGCTATTACACGGTAACATCTTATGGATGATGTTATACCGTGTAATGTTTCTTTCTGTCTTATATTATGTGCCTAGTGGCCTTGTTTTCCTTGATGAGTGGTTTTGCACCATCGCATAGCGATCACGTAATTGCTGCAAAAACTTCAAGTTCGTCCGTCTGAAGCGCATCACCAGTATGAGAAGGAAGGCAACCTGTCTTAAATCCAACGCGTGAATGTACGGGTCGATCCGGACCATAGGCGAAAAGCGAATCTAACGATAAAAATATTGGTCACTTGGTTTTAAACACGGAGATAGTTGTTTGAAGTCCATCAGCAAGCCTTTCACACATTTGATGATTCGTGAATTGTGAAACTACTTTAGATGACTGAGTATTGCTGTTGTGATCTGTGGACGACAAATGCTATGCAGTGGAAGAGGTCGCGTCTTATTGCAAATGACTACTACGTAATCGTGGTTGCACCGATGTATAGGTAAGATATCAACTTATGTTCATTGTTCTAGATTTAAGCTCTTTTTATAATCTACTTACGCAACTGATTTTTAGGTATATGAAAACTGGTAAATACCTTCAAGGAACATGATTTCACTTCGTGAATGAGGTTAGGGACAACTCGGTGGTTTGTAAAAGTGAGGCATCCTTTTTGCCTTTCATGCCCTTTGCAATGTGACGTCAATCACTGCTAACGGCAACTCAACTGTTTTAAGTAACCGTTTTACTGTTGGTGTGTCCTAATCCTCAAATCCTGAAATCACCGGTCAAAAATAACAAAGCAATGAAAAGCGACAGAGGGTTTAATTTAGTATATATGATAAAACGTTTTTCTGTTGACGGCTCATTAAAAAAGTAGTCTTATTTTGAACCACCGTATCCGAATTCGTAACGGCCATTCGGAATTTAAGGTTGGAATTTGAAAATCCCAATACCCATGATCAGAAATATGAGTTTCTTTTTCTAACCGCAATCCCAACAGTCAAATCACGATTGTCTGATGTTTTTTGGCAGCATCCTCGATTTGTCATTTTCTGAACTTGAAACAAAATGTCAAATTTTCTGTCTGTATAAAAGTAAACGTTTCAGCTACTCAGAGAGAATTCTAAGTTGAGTTAAATTTAAATGTGAACAAAATATGTTTACTTATACGGCGCACTGTGGCTCTGACAGTATTCAGTTTTTCCATGTGTTATATTAGCCCAAATGTATATTTTATTATGTACATCTCCAGCTTGTGAGTTGCAGATGCTTATCTATTATTTGGTTAACTCAAAGTAAACAGAAGTAAACAATCAAAATGAGCTGTATAGGAATAGAGAATTTGTAGGTTTGAGGTATCAGACCGTGATAAAACCATGTAACGTCGATAACTATGAATTATGACATGCATGTTTTCCCATAGTTAGCAGAGCGGTATATTCTGGACTGTGCAAGAATTTATTCTGGTTTATTCGTACACTCCCGATGAATCACAACTGCGACAACTATCCTGATAATTTCATGACTATCTTGCGATCACTAAACTGATTTGAGCTCTCGGTTAGTTCAACGAATAGTAATATATCGACTGGCTCTACAAATAGTGTAATAGACTAAATAACTTGGAATTCAGCCATATGTTATAGTCGGATATAGGTAGCAACGAACTGAGCTAACCTAGGATACGTGTATATGCTCTTGTGACATTCGAAAATCCAGACCATTGAGGGTGCTTCTGTTCGAAGTTGATGATAAAGTCGGCGATGGAATGTTACCTAAATCCGGGGTTGTCTCGCAACTATTTTCATATATTCCGTTATATTAACACCGACACATTTTAGTGACAAGTTTTAGAGTTTGATCAACTGAATTTACGGTCCACATGACATACAATTTCCCGAATCTCGTATACTATTATGCAGTTTCTTCAGCTGAGGCGACTTTTGCCGAAAACATCTAGTACTTGACATTCAGGGATGTTCTAGGCTTAGGCAAGTAATACACAGTTTGCTTCGGTCCGGTATTTTACAATATACCTATTCGAAATCAGGAGTACTAATGGCCAAACTTAGTGATTTTTCATTTTGATTTGTTGAAAGGTCCAAATCAAGGGCCGTCAGAAAAGTCAGTGAGTCTTACTCGATCGTGGGGAACGGACTACCTCAGAAGGACGCACAAAGAAATTCGGCTGACGTCTAGGTTACCGTTTAGAATAACGTATATAACCAGTGATCACTCGTCACAAATACTCACTTAGGAGGGCGCTAAATGCCTACTTTCATTATCATAAAACCCAGACTCAACCTATACTGCTACCTTGGCGAGGTGGTCGGACATGTGTACTGTTTTGATCTGTGGGGCTATGCTGACTAGGACTCCGGCCCTTCCAGATGCAACCTTGTCAGACAGGCCAAAGGGGAGCAGTCAGATGAAAAGCAGTTACACACTAATGACCGCGTAGGAGTGCTTAGGTAGTGAAGCACGATCCTATGGGTATACAGCAGAACTATTTTCATAGTTGCGGCACTGCTATCTTCCGTATCAGGAAGAAGGGGGTTAGAAAAGGTACCCTCAAACAAAGAGCACTCCGACCGGCCAACGGTTGACCGTGACCGCCGGCGTATTATCCAATACGGTCAAAAAACATTTGTTATCTCTCAAAAGCCTGATGTAGCTTCGAGTACATCCACTGCGCGCAGCAGTGCTCAGAACAAGACATCATTGCCTTATTCACTGCGCCCTCGGGCTAGGCAAGCCCCTCATTGCCAAGTGAGTCAGACTGTTGAGTCATTGGCTCCGGGCGGGATCCCCCAAGAAAAACCTGTATCCTGGTGTCTCGCAGGTCAGACACTTGAGTCAGAGACTCGGGGTGGTGTCCCTCAAGTCAATCCCCTTCCGCGGCATAAACGACCGGGAAGTATCAAAAGTTATCGTTCTCCCGACAGTGACATTAGTAACTGATCTCGAATTTTTCCTACTGTTTACCCCCTATTCTTTCTGTATCCCATAGGCCTTCGGGCGATAATTGTTTTCTGAGGCCAAGACAACTGGTAAACATTGGCGCCTTCAATGTCCGCACTCTCTGACAAGTCAGTCAACAAGCTGCTCTGGCAAGTATCCTCTCAAGTCTGGAGCTTGATGTGTGTTGTGTGTCGGAGACGCGAATCTACGATTCTAGCACGGTTATCCATTTGGGCTCACCTATAGAAAACTGTCGATCCAAGCGCTTCTATCTCAGGGTTTCTGGTGACGTCGAAACTGAATCTCGCGGTCACGCTGGAGTTGGAATCGCACTGAGTCCCAGAGCGGAGCAGTGCTTGCTCTATTGGATCCCAGTAAACAGTAGCTTGTGCGCTGTCAGACCCAATACATCGGTAGAAGTCTGTCGACGTAAATCAGAAAGATGTTGCGTATTCATCATATTGGCGTACGTTCCGACGGACAGCTGTTCGGATGCAACCGAGGATGGGTCCTGTGACGCCCTCGTTGACCTTCTGGGGCAAACTAAACACTCAGAGATCATAATACTAGCGGGCGATTTTAATACTCAGCTTGGCCGTCTTTCTTTGGATGAGAAGCGGCTAGGAGGTATGTTTGGTGTCCGGGCACAACGCACCGATAATGGCGAAAGACTGTTGCAGCTGTGTGCATCCCACGGTCTGTATATTCCCAGCACCGCGTTCCATCATAGGAAGTAGCACTGTGTTACTTGGAGACCTCCGTGTACCTCCCAACCGTGGACACAGTTGGATCATATAGCAGTTAGTTACATGTGGCGCCACTCTGTTAGGGACTGTCGTGCCTTTTGGAGCAACCACCTGGACTCGGACCATGCTGTTGTGCGTGCCCGTTTTGTTTTGTCATTTGCTCAGAGGATCTACGCTCGTAAATGCAAGGTGCTTAAATGGCATTCGAGCGATGAGGATGTAAAGAACGCTTACCAGAAAGCGTTGGTGAGGAAGTTGCCCAGTTCGAGCCAGGTGAGTGATCCTAACGAACATTGGGAAGAAATCGCCGACGCCATGAGGGTATGTTGTGAGCAGGCATGTTCCGATGGGGCTGTTCAGTTGCGACAGAACTGGATTTCCACCACGTCGATAAACCTTATGAACAAGCGTCGCTCGATCCCACCTGGTTCTGTATATGATGACGACCGTGGAGAACTTAGACGCAAGTGGACTAAAAGCTTGCGCAAAGACCGTAAGCAATACTTGGTCGAACAATCAAAAGAAATGGAAAAAGCCTTTTTATCTGGGAATAGCAGAAAGCTTTTTTCTCTGATCCGTGGTTGTACTGGCCGTCAAGTCAGTGTAAGTGAGACCATATGTGAGAAAGATGGTTCACTTATTACCAGCCAATTGCGCCGACTTGACAGGTGGGCTGAACATTTTGAAGAGCAGTTCAGTTGGCCTCAACCAAATCGTGTGGATGACGGGACCCGACTGGTCAGTTATTGCATTCCAGATGGTCCTCTGTCGGAAGTAGAAGTGGTCCTGGAGCTTAAGTTATTGAAGCGTAATAAGGCTCCTGGTCCAGACCTCCTCCCTCCTTCTCTTTTCAAAGATGGTGGCGAGAGGTTGATATCAGAACTGACAAAACTCCTCCAGACGATCTGGGAGACTGGAGGGGTACCACGTGATTGGTGGCTATGAACAGTGATTCATGTTTTCATCAAGGGGTCCCGAAATTAATGTGACAACCACCGAGGCATCAGTTTGATGTCTATTACGTCCAAGTTACTCACTGGCCTCATTTTACTTTGACTCACTAAGCCCAGAGAAAGCCAGGTACGCGGAAAACGGCGGGATTCCGATCCGGTCGAGGTTGCGTTGATCATATTTTTTACCTTGCGACGGATCTTGGAACATCGGCACTGTTACGGACAGCCGACAGTCACGGTCTTTGTGGACCTGAAGGCTGCCTTTGATTCAGTTGCTCGTGACGTTCTCTGGAGCTGCCTTCTCCGCAAGGTAGTACCAGAGAAATACGTGAATCTGCTGAGATCACTATATGCTCGCTCTGCAAGCAGGGTGAGAGTTTATGGACAACTGTCTTGGGCGTTCATCACTTCTAGTGGTGTTCGTCAGGGGTGTCCGATTTCCACCTTCCTGTTCGATTTTGTCATGGACGACATTCTGGAGGGTGCGCTTTGGGAATCCAGTGGACTTGGTATTGAGCTTCTTCCTGGCGCTAGATTGACCGATCTGGAGTATGCGGACGACATTGTCTTACTTAGCCCCTCTGCCGAACACATGCAGACCATGCTGGACAGGTTAAGCGACCGGGCTGGTTTGTATGGAATGCACTTTGCACCTCCAAAGTGCAAAGTGTTGCTTCCAGACTGGGGCACTTCAACTCCTATTTTCTTCATTGCAGGTAATCCGCTTGAGACTGTGGACGGTTTCACATACTTGGGTAGCACTATCTCATCAGCCTGTAATATTGCTGATGAGATATCAGCGAGGATCGCAAAGGCACGCGTTGTGTTTGCCAAACCGCGTCATCTGTGGCATCGAAAAGACGTCCGGTTGTCGCTGGAAGGGAGAGATTACAATGCTTATGTACGTTCTGTTTTGCTTTATGGTTCGGAAACGTGGCCTGTTAGCAAGGAACGTATCAACAGGCTTGTTGTTTTTGACCCCCGTTGTCTCCGCCAATTGACCCATATTAAGTAGACTGATCGCGTGAGCAATGGGGCAGTTCGCCGGCGCGTATTCCGGAACGCTCGGGATGCGCGATCAATCGGTCAATTAATCACGGTACACAGCTTGTGATGGTTGGGTCACGTACTCCGTATGTCATCCAATCGTTTACCATACCGGGCATTATATACTGAGGCCACCAACAGTTGGGTAAAACCGCGTGGCGGTCAAGCAACGACGTAGTCACAAAATATGAAGACCTTGACTGCTCCATTGAGCAAAGTGGGTAGGTTTCGACTGCCTGTATGGGGTCTTCGTGATAACTCAAACCGCTAGTTAGAGACGCTATCCGAGATGGCGGTGTGTCGCAGTCAATGGCGGACCTGTATCCATATCATTTATAGTTCTTCCGGTTAGTTTTCTTTTAATGATGTTCAAGCTTCTTAGTAACTAATGAGTAGTCGGAGATTTGGTTTATTTCAATTCGATCATCACCCACAATTGATCGCAGCTGTCGCATTCCCATAGACTTTCCAGTCGGCCCCTTTCGAAAAGAAGCATTAGACTCGAGTTTCACTCTCATTAGAGCTCGCCAGTAATGCATATCATCGCCAGTGATCATTACTCACAAGCGAAAGTGGTTGACGGTTCACATATGATAATTCGGTCGTGCCTAATGTGAGGTCAATGACGCAGTGGTAAACATTGTTTCCTCATGAACAGCATGTCCGTGGTTCAAATCTCGGCAATGGCGATGATATGCACTACTGATGAGCTCTAATGAGAGCGAAACTCGAGTCTTGTGTTTCTTTTTGAAAGGAACCGACTGGATAGTTTATGGGAATGCGACAGCTTCTTAGAAACGTTTTTTAGGATATTCCACGTCACTGTTGAGGTGAGCGCCGACCCGAGCCACAGTACCTTTTGGTCGGGGTCATGGCTGTTATATTGATGATGATGATGATGATACCAAGATTTTTCATGTTGTGCTTGGCTATGTTGGCACTACGCCACCCCACTGCTTTACGTAACTGTTAGCTGTCTCAGTCAGTAAGACCCGGAGTAGTAAACGTTCGGCTGACGTAAAGTATACCAGAATCAACCGTAGCAGGCAATGCAGTTTTATTGGTTGACTGACTGGTCGTGTATCTGAACCGTTCCAAACTATGTGTTATTCACGCAATCATCCAACTTGACATAGGTTTGTTATTTGAGACAACACTGAACAAACACAGGAGGTGTGATGACAGCTTCGTCACTGACTGGTCTTGCCACTGAACCAACACCGTGATGTCTGTTGGACACTACAGATAACAGAATCTGGTGGTATGTTACGCACTAAAGGCCGGTCGTCACTGCATGGGCTTCCTTATCCTGTAACCAACGTTTCACCGTATGAGTTGTGTTTGTGCTGCAGCTGTTTTGTTGAAGGATCACGAGTTCACTTCTCTTAGTAATTACAAATGACCTCGGTTAATAGATAACTGAATAGTCGTAAGCCAGTGCATTGCGTCATTCATGAAAACGTCAATTCTGTCATCCTATTCGAAACAATACCGTGATGCCTTATCACTGATTCACCCTTGCATGTTCGTCCACCGGAAACTTTGTGCTTTTCGCTCAATTAATACCAATACTAACTTGAACCTAACATACTATTCGAACAAAAATTCTATTTTATATAAAGTAACGATTAGTTCTGTTGATTTCTCAAAATTAAGCAATTTTGGGCTTACTCTCTACATCTTGTAGTATTTGTGAAACAGCGGTATTCGTCAAGACAAATAAAATTAAAAATGTCTGTTTATGTTAACTGTACTATTCAAACTCCAAATCACACGCGATAGTACGCATATGTCTGTTTTTTTTGCAGGTGTCTCAGTATTGTTTCTTCTTTTCAACGTTACTGAACTTTTTGTTCTTCAGTCTGACTTCATTTTATACACACACGCTTGCATTTGGGTTTGTCTCTACAGCATTTGTCATGTTAATCTGACTTAACGTAATATAGCGCTTCTAGCGGATCAGATTGAACTCGAGGCCAAACCTGGCTCCAAACTGAATGTGGCTGTAGGTTTAACCAGTATAAATATAGCTAACTTGCAAAGTCTATAACATCTTAATGAAAACGACTGGATTCGTAGAATACGGTATTTTTGTTTACTAGATTTATTATGTGAACTGGAGTATAGTGAAAGACATTGTTTCTAATATTTCAAATGTTTTATCCGGTAGTCGCCGCTGAGAGCTACGATCCGGAGACTGAGAGTCCCATGGAAACCACTGTACATCCAAAATCTCCGGAGCAACTCCAAAGACTTCGTTCAGTGGTCAAACCAATATTTATTTTTCGATCCTTGGATGATGTAAGTTTAAAGTTACACATCATATTCCGTTTGCATTATTATAATCGTTATCATTGCGAGCATCATTTCGTCGTAATTACGTGCATCATTTTTGTAGTTAGTACGTCACGGATGGGGTTTATGTTTGGTTACCGTAAAACCGCAGGTGATGTGCAAACTGTAGTTCACAAATAACCGAGAAAAGCATTCATCCGTGTCAAAACCTTTTGTCTAAACTCAGCATTCAGTGCCTTGTACTTAGTCAGTTAAGTTAGGAGTAGCATTAAGGTGGAAGTTGTCCTATGCTTCATGAACTGATCAAAAGAAGAGACGGTAACTGTGCTCCTACCTCTAACTGAGGGCCGTGTGATGAGACAAATAGGCCTGATGGAAATCACTGAGTCCCTTATTGACGACTGTTTGACTACTATCTTGATACGATCAATTATTTTTGTGCGATGGGTGATATTGCTAAACAAATTCCAGTTCAGATAGTCATTTTTTACTTGCCATCACCACAACTACTCGACATGACGATGGTGAGACAGGTTACTGTGTTTATGCTCATACTGACATTTATCTGTTTCTGTGATGCATCAGGCAGAACTAACCTGATTGCCTTTGTGTACAGTAGTGCTAGTTTTAATAGCTGAGACCTTTATTCAGTAGATGTTCTTTAACTGAGCTGCTTAATTTTGACGTTTGACTTGCTAAAACGACTCTTTCAAAAGCGCGAGTGTGAGAACCGACGTAACTAGTTACTTTTGGGATGAGAGATAGATTTGAGAGATCGGTTCGACAGGTTGAATATTCAGTTGTTTCCCATTTAGGTTAAGTATGCTGTCATACCAAACGAGTTGTGATCATCGATGCGTAAGAGCTTGAACGTTTCGCTTTACTCTTCGAGGTCGGTTGAAATTGTTGGATGTCCACTTTTACATACAAAGGCTGTATGACCTTTTCGACTTGAAATCTAATTGACGGTGTTTGACTGTGCTGACCCACTGTTCCCTGATCGGGTTAGTTATAACGTGTTGCCTTTGTATGTTTGATCTGGAGCATGATTAGTTCCAAGTTGAAAACCACGACCTGTACATTCAGTTGGACTCTTCAGTCAGTCTTTTTCGAAACGAAGCACCAGACTCGAGTTTGGTACTGTTACAGCTCATCGGCAGTGGGTCTCCCTACTACGGCTGGAACTGGAATTCCGGTTATGTTTTCAGGAAACAACCGTTTCGACGACTCACATTATGCATGACGTAGTTATCATGTCTGAATGCTCAAACATTCTTGCTTATGAGTAATCATCGGGTTGTCCGATCGTCTGGAGTTAACAGGGCAGTTAATGTCTCCTCTTCATATGATCCGGCAAACCGGTCGTTACTCACACGCAAAGGAGTTTGGGCTCTCAAATGTGATTAGTTACCTGTGTTGTCCTAGGAGTTTGATCGAATTGATCACGTCTTGTGAATTTTCATTATCGGCCTTCGATCACCGATTTAACCTATTCATGTTTATCCGTTCATTAGAACATTGGTACTTGGCCATAACTACGTTTTGTGTATCCTCAGTTCCTCCTCTCTTGCTGCTCCGTAAATCCGGTCTAAGTGATTGCACGGTTAGAATGCTTTATCGCATAACAATCCACTCCAATCACCCAGTAGTTCAATGTGACCGCTGGGATGCAAAGCAGATTTGGTTTGATTCAAAAGAGTGTCACACCAGTGGATACATACACAGTGTTCAACAGCCATCAGAATCAGACACCAATGTTTGATTCACTGCACCCTTAAACTAGACAAACCGATCGCTGCCATAGGAATGAATTAGTCTATTAAATTATTATTAGTATATTAAATACTCAAGATAAATTTACCTTCCTTCGTCTAGCTAGATCAAACTTTTGAGTCAGAAGCCCTGGGTGGAGTACTCCAAACCAGCCACATACGCGGTATAATCGACCAGGAATTACCACAAGACACCGTTGCTCTGACAGGCCAGTCCACTCGATTTCAGTTCTATTCTTCTCTGCCCCTAATTCGTATCTCTTCAAGCAAGAATAACTGGCAAATATTAACGCATTTAACGTCCGCATTCTTAGAAAAACAAGGCAACAGGCTGCTCTGACGAAACTGGGACTATGTGTATGCTGTATCTCTTTGAATCAGGCCTTTACGATTCTAGTTCTGTCATTTATTTGAGGTTGTCATTGAAGAATGTTATTGTACAGCCATCCATCCTCAAGGTCAATGTTGACGATGAACTTGAATCAGACGGTCAAGCTGGACATTAGGTCGCATTATACTCCAGGAAAAAGTAGATCTTATTTAGTGGGTCCCAGTGCTGTTCTCGTTGATCTGTGGTTGCACTGACAGTCGATATGGTGTTAATGAGATTGTAGGAGGAAAAGATAGCATGAACTTACAACCTTTTGCAGCAAATTGATAGATGGGTTGTTCATTTCAAGGGAGAGTACAAGTGGTCTGAAGCAGCTCGTTCAACTGCAGATAATGAAGATTGTATGCTTAACTGTGTTCTGCCCGAGGATTATCCGTGCAAAAAGAAGTGTTTGTGGAACTTAGAAATTTCGACACTTATTGAACTCTCAAGTCTGGCCCTTTTTAAAGATGGTGGCAGTAATTGGTTGTGTGAAATGACCACACTCGTTCTGTCCATATGGCACAAGCAAGGTTAGAACGATAGATGATTCGTCAACTAATGGCACGCATCGGTTGTGTGTGAAGTGATGCATGGTTGAAGAAAGAAGCACTGCGTTCGTGTCAGACTTTTACAGGAGGCCTACTCAAAAGTATGCAATCAGAGCAGACAAGCAGAAGCTCAAGGGGCCAGTAAGGAATCAACGTGATCGTCGATCATAACAAATTTGACTAGAATGAGATTGCTCATCCGACCATGAACGGTTAGAATTTTGTGGGTATTACTGGCCTTCTTGACAATCATCCGTCAGAAACTGAAATGATTTAGAAGCTTAAGTTATTAAACTTTTATACAGTCGTAGGTCCGGACCTCCTTTCTTCTTGTCTCATCAAAGATGGTAGGGAATTGGTTTCTAAGATTGCCTACACCACACTTTGTGGGTATCACTGATGAAATGTCTCGTGGTTCTTGCTTATCATTAGTAAGCCTGATTTTCAGAAAAATGCTGGAATAGCTTGTGACAAGCAAAGGTGCATTAGCTTTGTCTCTGTTTCACCAAAGATGCTCATGAATATCGTGATTTCTGAGCCTCTGAAACAACGAAACAGCTGTGAGACTAACAGCTATGTTGTTGATCTGGTCACAAGTGTACTGTTTATATATTTATCTTGCGATAAAAGTGGATCATCGACACTTCCTTTCGCAGCCAACGGTCGAGGTAATCTTTACCTAAAAACTAGCTTTGGGTTTGTTATCTGACATGATCATTAGGATTTTTTATATTGTATCAAGATCCCATCGAATTATGCCACTTGTTCAGTATAACTATCAATAATTGGAAGAAACAGCATAGTAGTCAGGCAATGATGTGGTCACAGGTTATAAACGCTTTGACCTTTCCTATCTGTTTTATCGTTCATCTGGTTGAGTTTTTATCACTATCAACACAGCCAGTTGGAAAGGCTCTGAGGCGGCAATGCGTTATAGCCTTCCTTTTCATGTTTTCTCAATTATTTTCCTTTCTTTCTTTGTCTTTTTCGTATGCCTATACTTATTTCTTAATCTAATGCTCTGTGCACCACTATCAAGACCAACGGCAGTTCGAGCCATAATACCCGCCATTACGAATTAGAACTGACAACGACGTTGATATGTTTCCCTCCTATTCTACAGAGTTTGGACACGGCGCTTTTTCTACCACTGTGGATGGTTCATGTAAACACCGAGCAGTTGCTGTATATGGACTTGTTTCCGACAAGCTACAGTCTCCACTGTTTCACCCAGTTGACTTCTCTATAGAACAAAGACAATTTGTTTTTCCCATTTTTTCGACGAATATGGTATGATTGTTTCTTGTTGAGTAGTGTGGGCGTATTTTGCGTCTCAGAGCTTGCCAGTATCAAAACTGTGTGGTCAACACACAGTATCCAAAACTCCAGTTTAATATTTGGCAGTGGGTTACTCTTCAGTCTTTGCGTGACTACTTCAACAATGAATGCAGATACAGGTTACCATAGAAGTTCCTTTCAGCCTATTGCATACAGATAGATAGTCTCTCAAGCGTGCCAATACTATCTGGCTTCAGTGTACCATCTGATCGACGTTTCTTTTCAGTAGTCCTTGTGGTATTCTTCAGCCAGAATAAGATAGACTGATGTGAAAAACACCATGATATCAAAGAAAGTTATGGACTCATCTTCCATTATGATTCCTCTACATTTGTCCAGAAATTAGCGAATATTCTTAATCGATTTTAGTGATCATTTAATGAGATATCGTGGTCGTTTTCATAGATCTTCAGTCGGATTATCTGAATAGGTTCCTGGTAGGAACAGTACTAGCCACAACGGAACATTAACAATATACATTTTTGGTAGTCCGTACAACCTTAGCAATGCTTGCATTGCTTGCAATGCTTGCATTTTTCATGGATTTTGTTGGTTCATCTCATATGCGATTTCCAGATTTTTTAGTGTTTTACTGATTTTCTGCATCATTTTTGTAGCAGGATTGGCGATTTCTAGTTGTTTAGTTGAGTAGGTGCACCGATTTTTTAATGTGGCCTGCTTTGTCCAAGATCACAGTTATTTGTTTCTTGTTGGCGATAACATTATGATCATGTCTAACTTTCTTTAGGCTGTTCGGAAATTTTTGACCCTATTGAAGTTACTGAACTGTCTATTATAGGCCACTCTAGTGAAAAGTTATCGTCCTAGCAATGACTAGCGACAATCTGTTCATCATCTTTTAGATAGTAACGAATCACAGAGCGAACGTTTTGTTAGGTCATTGTGTCTGTGTCTATTGAACTCACTATTATTTTGGCATTCTAGTAGACCTTGGTATCGGTTTCCCACAGAGGAAATGTAAATGGCTGCGTGGGCTAATCTGGTTCAGTGACTTGGTTGTTTTACTAAAAACTGTCTTGCAGATTTCCCTCTACTCTTGCAACTAGATCGTCTGCTTCCACAGTAGACTGGGACTTGGTAAGGTTCAAGCTGAAGATCACTCACATTTGGTGGAAGCCTTTGGATCCAGATGGGCTTTCCAGCCAGTCTCTTTCGAAATGGAACACTGGGTTTTCGTTCCGTTCTTGTCAAAGCTCGCCAGTAATGTACATATTTGTCTCGGCCGGGAGTAGAGTCATGGTAACACCTTCAGTAGGCCATCGTAATGATCATTGCATCATTGGCCTCATATTCAGCACTAGTGAATTCTCATATCTGAATGCTCAATCATCTCTGTTTGTTATTATTGACCAGGTTGTCCGATCGTTTCAATAGATGACAGGGTTACTGCTTGTCAACTTCAATTGGACTCTTCAATCTCATTACACATGTTAGCTGAAATTCTAGGTTACTGCTACAAACAATAAGATAACTACCTAGAATGTCATTGACATTCCAGTGTTGATTAGCATTCTTTTTCGAATATGGCGATAACATTTCTCTCGAATACGTTGTTTCCAGCTAATGTTACTGTATCAGCTAAAGTGAACTCTGAAGCTGTCTTCTCAATTTTTGTATAATAATTTGTATGATTTTAATGTCAGTGATTCATACTTGTCACAAGAAGATGTAAAAAGTACCTATTTTATAAATTGCATCGAGCAACACAGAATACCAAATTCATACTCGCTATATAATCTCGAAGAAACTGTAAACTTCTTAAAAGCAAACAACCGAGTTGATATTGAGAGTAAAGTGTCATTTCTAAGATGCCCTCTGTACGACAGAACACTGTTCCAGTTAGTTAACTATCGTTACTTTTCAGACGACTGCAGTAACGCGATTAGTCGTAGGAAAATGTGAGTCTTGGACTCTTCTAATTAGAAAAATGTTGCAACGTGGTCAACCCACCGATAAAGTTTCATGTTATCTGTGGCAAATCCACAACTGTCACACAGACATCGTTAACCAGCTTAACGAAAGAGACAAATGAGAGAAGGGTGGTTGTAATTATGCGATTAAGCCTGGGTATACAAATACACCAGATTAGCAGCAGTATGTGCAATTTTCAACAAAAAATCTTTATCACATTCTTCAAAATGTCAGCTTCTGGGAAATAGACGCGTGAGCGTTCCTAACCACAGTACTCCTCTTGACGAACTGCAGACTAAAACGGCGTTTTAGATATAAATATACATATTTGCTGGAAAGCCCGTTTTCTCACATTTTTTCCTCCTCCTTACTTATATGGTTCACACCATACAGAAGTGATGCACTCAAAAATAAACAGAACTACCATTTAAAGTAGGCTGTTTACGTTTACTTCAATGATCAAAACTGAGGCCGGCGACGATTCAAAAAGATCATCATTGACGAACAAAAAATGCTAGGTTGTTGCGAGTTACTTCGAATAAATTCAATATTACAGGCTTGTGATGCTGTTTGAACATGTGAAAGGCGTTTGTCGGAGCAAATATATGACCGTTCGGAACATCATGATCATCTTCTTAACAGCCACACAACCATGAAAAAAGCAAACCCAGTACGGAAAAGAATAAAAAAGAAGGGGGAGGACCTAACTATTAAAAACAGCCTCGTCTATATTCAACCACTCAACATGGAGATGTCCACATCTTGCAGACAATAAACCCACCTAGAAGTAAGCGTGTGGTGTCATCGGCAAGACAGCACCTTTACGACTTTCATTGCTCCGCGTGATTAAGTGCATTGGCTTTAAAGACATCCAGGCCAAACAACGACAACATTCACGTCATTGAATCCGATTAGCCGCTTTCCTACTCATCGTCTTCCCCCACTGAATTGCGGAATCGTGCAGTTCCCAGCCAGGCAGATGAACTCGACCTACGGTGGCCAACCCCATCGTGAACAACTTCATTTCTCCAAGCCAAGCCATACTCTCTACAGCTCGTACCTTACGCTATTCAATCTTGACATTGGCAAAGAGTACTCGGTGTGGCAGACGATCAAGCAGCATCCTTGACCTACGGCGTTATCATGCAATTCTGTGCATACATAAAGAATAATCGTCGCTAATTGCTTGGCAACCACTGCCGAATATTCGTTCCGCAATCACTCCGTTGTTTACATGTTGATGTCATTCAATGCAAGCAATCGAACGCAGACGTCGGTTGCCAAACACTCGAAGACAGTTCACGTCTTCTTTCATAAGCGGGCAAGTTTTTCAGCTGTAAAATTACAGCTTTTAAGTTTCCCTAATATACGCGACTCGGGAGTCTAGGAGAGATATTTATGTGTCGCCAGAAATATCATCGATTAGCGACTACCGCCTCAACCATGCTTTTATTTCATTCTTTACACCTCCGCCGCCACCGCTGATACAAATCGGTCATCAACCGTCATAGCTTTATTATTCAACATTAAGTCTGTTTAGCCACAGCAATATTGCAGAG
>JTDE01000139.1:103706-140560 GCA_014338405.1 Paragonimus skrjabini miyazakii
GTAGCCAACCCCTTTGTGAACGATTTCATTTGTCTACGCCAGGTCACCATCTGTCCACCTCCCACCTTGCACCAATCGGCCGCAACGTTGACAAACAGTGCTCGGTGTGGCAGAAGACCAACTGGCATCCTTAGTACATGACCTAACCATCTGTGCCTGTGCAAGTGAAAGGACTGAACGAAATAACTCGTTTGACAATCAGTGCCGAACACCCGGTTCTTAACCTCTTTGTTCCTTACTCGTTAGTGCCACCCAATACGAGTGATCGGACGCAGACATCCGTAGTCAAACACCTGAGAACTGTTCACGTCTTCTACCCTGTGTGGTCGGGTTTCGCTGCGGTATAGTTATACAGTCCTCACTGTTGTCTGATATACGCGACCCTTGTTTCAGAGAGATACCTTTTTTGCCATAAGTTCCTCAGATTAGTAAATATCTCCTTAGCCTTGAAAATACGCGCTTTTATTTCATTCTTTACACCTCCGCCGCCACCGCTGATACAAATCGGTCATCAACCGTCATAGCTTTATTATTCAACATTAAGTCTGTTTAGCCACAGCAATATTGCAGAGGAACTTTGCACTTTGGGTCTAAAAAGCGCATTCCTGAAGGTTTTGTAGAGCGTGAAGTAGCGTCTAGCATTGTTTGCGCTGCAAGAAAATTTTCAAACAGCAACGATTTGCCTTCAGCATAATCAGGATCAATCAGTCTTCCACAAGGAAAGAGGTCCACGTCGACATCTTATGAGTGCCGGAGACAGTCCTTCTTTATTTAATCTGTGGCAAAATCAGATGTAAGTGTTGGAAGTGGACAGCTTTTGCGTACGCATTCAAACGTTTATCAACCATGCAGACTGCATAGCTTATTCAGTTCGGTTCTTATTAAATTACTCTCATACACAGCGACGTAAAACCGTATGGTTAGTTAATATTTTACGAACAACGCTGTATATTAATTGGTAGAGCGTTCAATATTGATGTTGGTCTATCAGAGCTAATCACAGGTTAGTGTAAAATCCGTTTATTTTGCAGTTGGGTGATGGGAGCTGCAAATAGGGCTACGGCAGTGACCTTAAGCCAGTCTCATGGTAAACACTACTGAATCTTCCAAGTAAATAAGCATACCACGCATGAATAAACGGTGAATAGAAAAGATCACTTCAGCCGAGAGACACGCACAGGCCTGGATATTCAGAACGCTGGATGTGTCCAAAATTTAGCAACAATGACCAAGTTATATGTCCTCAAATGGACACAGTCTATTGAAACATACCTTCTCCAGTTCTGTTTACCGCAAGATACAAGGTTTATGGAACTGGACAAAGTAAACAATGCGATCTTCAAGTAAATGCAGCTGAACACAATGAAGAGCGCCAGACGGTTTGCAGTTGTATGGTTTATTGTTATTTTTCTCCCAAGGGTTCATGTTCAAATGTAAACAAATAGGAACAATCTTCAGCGTTACCTTAGTAAGATATGTGCAATCTTTCGACAAATGGCTAATATGGCTGAAAGTTATTCAGCGTTTGTGCTGGACAACTTTACGAGAACCGTGGAGATATTGTGACTGTCAATTTTTATCGCTGACGAACAAATACAGTATGATGTATATGGGTATCAGTGAGGTATATGAACCATAGTTATAAGAAAGAACTTCGTCTGAATAAACTTATTGTGTACAGTGGGTACCAACATTACCTCCAAAGGGTGGAACGAGCTTTGAAATGTGGACCCATTTCAAGCGCCGACTGAATTAATTACTTAACCAGAATAATGAGTAATTTTCAATTAGTGTCGGCACACTGGATAACTTTTTGTGTGAAAATTTATCACGTTGCACTTGCATGTAAACCTATTTATCCGATTAAATCTTATCACATATATGTATATATACGTCCTGCGTCACAGAATTACGGTTGCTGCTTCGCCGAATTAAGATGCATCCAGTGACTGTCTAGTAATCCTAGTCCATACCCTATGACAAATACTTGGGTCAGACTAACTGGAAGTAAAACCACATCGCGGATTTCAGGGATGCCTTAAGGCCACATCAAAATGGTACTGTTTCAGTCCACTCTGAGAGAAAAGTGTGTAACCTAATTTTTGAAATGTTGTGGGAAAAAAATTAGCGTCACACTGTTTTCATCTTAAAGTATTGCTTTGCAGTTTCGTCGCGGTCGTTTCGCTAACTGCTTGAATCAGCCAAAAACTAACGGGCAGCAAGGCAATGATGGATTTTGTATGTGTTAATGATCTCAGACAAATCATTAATGTGAACTTGAATAAAACAACGAGAAGGCGCAATTCATATGATGTTCTCCGGAGTAACAGTTCGTACATACAGATCACACATTGACATGTAACTAATTTTAAACGAGTCAAAATTCTACAGAGTGGAAGTCATGGCTTAATGGAGTAAACAGACAGACACCAAAAATGAAAATCAAAGTTGTGGGAATGCCGACTACCAGGGTAGCTGCAGTGTTAACACAAACTGTTTTTTAACACATAGTGGAGGACTGTGACGTTTAATGACCAAAGCCTCAGCACACTGGAGTGTGCGTTTCTGGTTGCTCCGACAGATCACAGAGAACGCGTCAGAAACTTTGACTGTGTCCTGTTTGTATAATGTGCCTTGCAACGGAAGATGCGGGATGCTGTCCATTGGCATCTATACAGGCTCCTGGCGTTTCTAACTGCGTCCAGCCATTTGAATACATGGTGCTTGATACGAACAGCTAGTTGTCGCTTAATTCTCCCTATGTAGCTCATACTGCATTCCCACAATTTTGATTTTCATTTTTGGTGTCTGTCTGTTTAATCCATTAAGCCATGACTTCCACTCTGTGGAATTTTGACTCGTTTAAAATTAGTTACATGTCCATGTGTGATCTGTATGTACGAAATGTTACTCCGGAGAACATCAAGGGAACAAACTGTTTCAAACAATTAATGAAAATAGTCACATTGTACGGCATTGTGTTAATTATCTGTAAATGGGTCAATTGTCGTTTAATTTTTTGCCGAGTGAATTTGGGGAAGTGTTACCAATTCGAGGACTCCGGGGTCGACTATTCATGGCAATTGTGGTGTTGACCGCAGCTAGGCGTTCAGCACTATAATCATCATAGACACGCGTGGTTCACACATCAGTGCTTCACACTGACGCTTAACTACCACACAACCACAAAGAATAAAAGGCTAACCGTGTGTATGAAAAGAGAAGAAGAAATGAAAGGGGATGGAAAAAGACCCGACTACAAACCGGTCAACATGATTTCATTATCTGACGATAAATCTACGTAATCACAACAATCTTGCAAAAGCACTTTGCACTTTGGGGCTGTAACACGTATTCCGAAGTATTTAGCAAAACGCGGAAAAACCGCTAGTGTTGTTTGCGCCGCCTGAAAAGTGTCAGACAACAACATTTTGCTGTCAGCATAATCAGGATCAGTCAATATTCCACCAGGTAGGAGATCTACGTTAGCTTCTTCTTGTTGCGATTATAAGCGGTTGTTGAGGTATTAGCATGTTAATCGGGGGAAGTGATACTAGTTTGGTACAACCTTGCAGGTGGAATATGACTGCATTAAACGTTCCTCTAGTAGGTTGAAATAGACGTGTCACGTTAGGATTGGCACACTGTTTCTTCTTTTTCAGGGTGGGGTTTTATTCCTACTCTTTTTTTCATCGTTTTGTTTATTTGCTATTCAGTGAAACTACAAGGCATCCGGCCGAAACAAAGTTATCGATATCAACTTCAAATTCTGCTTCTGCTGTATGGAATTTACATTTAGTACGACTTGTTTGATTTAAACAGCTTTTATTCCGGAGGGCTAGAAATACTGTGTCTAATGCACTTGCCTGTCCCCGCTCGATCTACAGTGCTGTCTTCCTACCTTGCAGTTCTGGCAGTTAGAAACCCTGGTGAATTTGAGAGATTCGACAGCGAAAAGTTTAGTGCTTTAGCGTTTCTTCTATTGTTGCTTTATATTTGATTAATAAGCAGTTTGAAGTTCAACTTGGAAGAGATCCAATCGTGACAAATCGGAACTTCGTCTGAATTCAAACCAACGACTAAAACGACGTGCTCAAACGCATCGTACTGTTTACCAACTGATTTGCGAAGCTGACCGGATCTGAATGCAGTGTTTCCGAACTCATATATTGGATTCAGTAACGCAACCGATAGAGTGTTTATCGTGATTGTGCAATTTATTTCCATTGCTGGTTCAAACCTAGCCAGGGCTCAGATTTCTTGCAATTGGATGCTTTGTAATTTAATCTGTCAAACTACTAATTATTAATAAACTTTCTGCGCTCATCAGCGGCGTCTATTGTAAGTCCTTCGAGAGATCCTGCTGCGGCAGTCAAATCCATCGGGTGTATTCTGTGCGATACGGTGGGACGGGTATATGACAGATTCCAAATGTGAAATCTCCAAGCTATTGGCTTTACTAATTCTTTACTCAACTGGTGGAGCGCTTGCAACTTCCGGACGTGCTGTTTCTTTATCCTTTACCTGTGACAGTGTTTCACCCATGTATTTTGTTGCAAAGCAGGATATCGCATATTTTTTGTGTACGAGTGTTGTATAACAGGCAGCTTCGTTTGTGAGCAGTATATTGGTTAGCGTAAACGCCCGACCAACAAACAAGCCAACGGCAGAATCCCCGGCCGGTCATGGTAGACCACAGTATACACATTTGCACGGCTGATGTGAATCCGTATATATTGGCCAGGAATACGTTAGTATTCGCCTTGGTAACACGCCCGCCACCGTAGTGGGTACACACGGTTACACTAGTCGCTTCTGGTCCCTCGTCCTCCTGGCGTTGAGACCTGCCCCTTAGTTGCTGAATGTACGCACTATAGTACCCATAAACGAAGCTGCCTTTTATAAAACACGGGGAAGAGTCGAAGCTTAGACATGAACAACTCAACAGAAGTTGGTTTCAACAGAATCCCCATTTATTTTTTCGTTTTATGTGTAACTGTTATAGCAATATATAATGTTCAAAGTTAATGATTGAAATATGAAGTTCCGTCTTATGTACCAATGAACCGTCAAAAGTAAAACCAGTTGTCTCCCGTAATATCACATCTATGAACCGTGAGTTTGTGCCAAAACCTTCAACAGTCGTATACGTCAAGTTTTCTGCATCCTAGAAATAGCATACAACGCCTATAGGGATTGTAATCCCGAATGATGTAGATTGCTTCAATGCAAAAACGAAACGGAACTTACACTCAAGTCTTATATGATAAAAAACAGAGCTGTATTTATAATTAGCGCTCAGATCTATTTTTCGACTTTGTTGGGAGACTCATCTCCGAACGAAGGAGCAAAGGTGAATCATGTCATATCGATTGATCGATCCGGCTTCGAGTTACTTGATATGTTCTAACTCACTCAGTTAATCAAGGTCACTCAGTTAATCAGATTGCAGCTGCTCGATCGAACGCCTGTACGTTATGTGAACTGTTTTCATGCGTGCAATTTCTGATACCCCTCTGTAATGTGATAAGTTCTAACGCTCTGACAGCCATGTATGGCACTCATTTCGTCCTACAAATTTAGAGTCTCTGCGGCCTAGTTCGAACTCGCCTAGTCCTTCCAATAAACGCTGTTGTCGCACCTATTCTTTTTCTCAGTTCTGGGTCCGCGATTGAGCATGTTTTGTTTATACTCGTTATGTGTGTCCGTAATTTTGAATTTTTATGCTGTGTTGTTGCTCATTTTGTTTGTTGTTTCCCCCGTGCCAACTGACTGTCCTATTTAAAATGTGATAGTCGCTCGTACCATTCGATACTCGCTATCATTTAATTACGTTGTGAATTTGAAGATGACATGTATCTGTCTCGTTGATGAGTCTAAACTTGTTGCAGTAAACAAACCCAGGTGTCATTACTAATTGTTTCCGACAGCCTCGCGGAAATTATTCTGTCCAAAATTTTTTCCCATACTCGACTGTGAATGTTCTAAGTTTGATCTCATTTTAAAATTTCAACATGAGCTTATCGACATTTCATATTTGCAATATCAAAAGGAACACGTATGCATGACGATATAAGGGCTTTATTTTACACTTGTTGATATATACAACCAATTCGAAATGAACGGTGATAGATTTGGTGCATAATTTTCTGATAATTTCAACCTGTCGAAGGCACTTACCTAAAAGCTGACACTTTCTTACCTCCAAGGAGTTTACGGTCTGAAATACAGCGAGCAGTTTTGAACCAAGCAAAGCATCTGGAGTTTGTTCAACGGACAAACTCTAATATATAAGTTAGGTGAATTTTCCGTCGCGTAAAATAACGCCTTTTTCAATTAAAATGTTTGCCAAAGAAGCAGATATGCAATGCGATGTAAAATTTGTTTAGCATGTTCACCGAACTGTGAGATACCATAATATATTAAAACTGATCAACAATTTTGTTCCATAGCCATATGGTGTTAATGCAAACGGTCATCATGAAGTAATTTTAGAAGGCGTATCGAGGTTTCGACTAAAAATAGTGTATCAATGAACTAAAGCCATTTTACTTCTTTGTGCTAGCAGTCGCTGTTCTGTCTGTCACAGCTGATATGAACATTATACAAAACACCGTATAACCACGTGAAGTGAAGGTCAATTTTGTATTGTGTTTAATTCCCTGGTGCAGAATACACAAAACTCTCTCGGACGGATGCATGATTAGAACTACGACCCGTGTGTTAGCAAAAATGATTAGCTGAATAATCTGATTAAACAATTTAATTGTCTATTATCTATTGTCTATGTTCATTTAGCAAACATTCAAATTCCATTAAAACTCGTGTTTTTGTACGAAAACATCTGATGCCTTTGCTATTTATAACGTTTAATGTTTTGTCTCTTCATTAGTGCTATACTAATGTTAACAAAAATGAGCACGAACGAATCTACTCGGGTTATTATAGCAAATGCCTCAAAGCATCTTAGTTTTGCGCTACGTAAAATTTTGCTCGTCGTATGTAACAATTTAATTTCGAGGTAAAATAAGGCTTGATTTATTTTTAGTGGTTTTTCTAGATCCAGCATTCTCATCGCTTGTCCTTCGCAACTACTATTTGAGCACTTTTTGGAAACCCTTAACTGGGAGTGATTTATGGTTTAAGAAGCACGGTTGAATACTTTTTATTACACCTCGTTAATATCGTTAACGAGGCTTATCTGTAACCAACCCGGTTTGATCTCCTAGGTTTTTTACAGAACGTCCCAGTTCGCGTACTTTATGGTCCATCGACGGAAATAGGTTGTTTATTTCTAAAGATACCTTTAAAAGACACGAATAATATACTCTTTGTTAACCGTCTGAATGCAACGCACATGTGAACTGGTTATAGGGTAACGTACAACACAAGATAAAGTGACAAGTGGGGTTTGGAGACGAAACAATATACGTGCAAACTCTTCGGCTTGAAACTGGTCCGATTAAAACTATGGTTTCTCAACAGGGTGGCTGCAGTGTCAACACGTACTGCTTGTGAACGCCGAAGGATGCATAATTTCTGGGCCCGTTTCGCTTGTGTTCCTGAACAACGCACTGGAAGTTGACTGCCTGTATGGTTTTGATAGAAATTTTCGGCGACAGAAGTTTGGGTGTACTTTGCAGACAATACCACGATGGTGACCTCTCACAGTGCACAACAATTTTGCAATATATGTTGTCATTCTTAGTGAAAGGCGACTGACTAGTTCTCTAAGCGATGATTCGTTCTATCGTAATCCACAAGCTCCATGCACAATTGCAGAATCCTTCCAATTTTCTCTCGCTGTAGACGCTGTAGGTAATAATGCGCTGTATGGTGGATGCAGCTGGATAGTATAATGTGTTTTGAATGTTGTAAGATTAAAACCAGCTTACATTTCATCGACGGAATTTCAAGGTATTCCAGTGTCTTTAACAAATGCCTCTTGTCGTTCTTTTTGTTTGGGTTAGTTTTTGATGAATTGCACAAAAGCTGTAATAAATCAACGTGTTAGCCAGTACACGTTAGCTTATTGTAGACTGATTGTTCATTTTATCGGAACGTTCTGGAAAAGAAGTTGATTCGATCTTTTCTCTTCCACTTTGAGTTGACTGTACAAAGGAACCCTATTAATTGCATTGACTTGTTGAGTACCATCGGTTTTATTCTTCATCACCAATAATTTATTCTTGTATGATTAAGCTTTTCTAATTTGGTATTTCATCGGTTTTCCTCTGTAAACAAAGTCGCAAGATGTGTCCCAGTGGACTGTCCTTGACAATTACATCAAGTTGTTGATAATTTTGTTCTTTCATATGAGACCGTAGGTTGCTCATGTTGGATTTTAAAACTTGTCTGATCGGTTGCCATCTACCGAAAGTGGAAGCTTTACAACCAGAAATTAATTCACTTATTACATTTGTCTCTTTAGTTGTGAATTGTGCCTCGCATCTTACGCAACAACTGTTGTTATACTGTCGGTTAAGCCTGCCAACAACGGCTTGCAAGTGGTCCGTGCGTCACACGTGAAAATTAACCTAGTGCGCTGCCATAGATTAACCACATTCGATTAACCGTCAGATGGTTGTGCTCCAGTCTGCCTGATGTTTTGTCATAACTGATGTTACTGGTATGATAGTTAAAGTATCTTCTTTGACAGCTGTTCACGTATGGGCCATCAGCAATAACGGTCGAGACAGTAGTACTTCATATCTCGACGCTACTAGATAGTTAAAACAAATTATATGCAGCACCCTTTAGATATTTGATATGTTACGGGGTATCGCACGTGCAGCGAACATTTCCGTAGAAAGAGATATTTCAGAGACTTTTGGGCACACACGTGTGAGTCCCCTGAAAGGCTGTTCACTGAAGAGAGCAAACGAAAGAAGGACTGTTATCCCGTCAAGCTCTACACTAAGAAGTGTGCAATGTTAGGGCAGTTTGAAAACATAGTTTATCTTGCGTGACTTTTCAGAGGCGCGTTGTTGAACTTTTACATTCGCCTGTCGAGTTAAGCTCATCATCTTTAGTCTCAGTGGCTTCTTGATGGTTATGACGCATTGTTTAAGACACGCTCGATATTGAGCTAACGATAAGTTAGACCAGATCATCACCGAATTAAACGATGCATCCCGAATGGGATACAATTATCTCACGAGTATAACCGTTGTACATCAATAGGTCATGCCTGCGCATGCTAAACCATCCATCGAAAATAGACTGCAGTTCTCTTTCATGCAACCTTCTCCGTTTATCCATCGATTTACAACACCGTGTTTTTTTGCTCGAATTAGTCGAGGCAACAGGAAGACAAATAATCAGAGGTGCTAGCAAGTCGCGGTTTAAAAACAGTTACAGTGTATAACAACGGGGTATGGCAAGAATAAAAAGCGAATTTAGGGCTGAAAGGAAACGACTAGAAGCCAACGGTATGAACGCTCGACGTTTCCGCACGCGACGCAGATTTCTTTGTTTGATCAGCGCGACTTTGTTATATGGAACTTGTGTAACCTAGCCATATGGTGAACCAATTGATTGGGTTCATATTATGACGTGCTTCCATGATGAGGCTGACAATTGGTGGCTTCGAGTTTCGCGTTGGGCTACTCGTTTGACTGCTTGTTAACGCAGTAGGCTAAAACAACCATTTTGGGAGATGGTGAATCATTTGCTGACGCAGGCATTTGTTTTTGTTGTTGAAGTATCTGTCATTCCAATTGAGGTTGGAGTGATGCGCGGTAGGTGCATCAGAATGTTTAGGTATGCCCTGTCTTACATTTATTCAACTAGCTTTCAGGGTTTACGAGACGAAGCACAATTGGGAATCAAACTGGGTGCTTTTTATTGCAGTTTGCTTTTAGTTACTGATCTGTTCCATCTGCCTAAACGTATTTTGGCTTTCGAACAAAGTTGCTCTAAACGTAAACCATTCACACTGAGTTAATCTATCAACTACGAAATCAGATTGAATATTTCTTCCTTTGTAAACGATCTGTTCAACAGTTTCACGTGAACTATCAGGCATAATGTCCAGATCATTCAGCAGAAATACTTAACTCAGTCAATTTAATCAAACTAACTGATGTTCTATTCTTCATCAGGTCACCGAATTTTAAGGAGCAGCGGTACGTTTTTCCATGTTGATGTTCCATCGCACAATTGCTTCAGGGAACATCACATCAGTCAAGTTGATGAGAGAATCTACTGCCAAACATTCACTTGCCTATATTTATCGAATCGGATTCCTCGGACGGCCCGTGTTTATGTGGATGCAAATACAGGCCCCTAGTAGAAAAACAGCATATCTGATTATTTATAGTCTACACTTGACCTCAGCCATTGTATTCAACTTGCAATAACTGTAATCTGTTGATATTTCAAAACTTATCGAATTAGTTCAGTGAAGGCAGTGCCTACAACCTCGCCGAGAAATCTTGATTACGAAGTTCGCGATCTGACCAAACAGAGCGATTCTGTCTGGTCTTCTTTTGAAATGATCCTGCAAGCTGAACACTGTGCACAAAGGTTATGGCTAAGCGTTTGTATGTGCTTACACGGTCGTGCTTATTGCTAGTCTAGTCTAGCATACCGAAATGTAGGTTTCCGTTCGAAGAAAAATTTACGTTACTAATGAACTCTAATTATACTAGTACTTTTTCTAATACTTTTTCCGGAATTGGTTAGCCGGAAATCTTATCTGAATGCTAAGTCTGCGACTAAATCTGTGTTTTGTCCGATTTGAAATGACCTCCAGTCCCAAAATTCTATCAATGAAACAGTATTTTTAACGTCTTTTGAGTGATCCTGAAGGTGAAAACACCGGTATCTTAAACTGTACTGTTTTTTGTTAGCTATTTTGCAAAAGCGTTGCCGTTTTTTACCATTCTGTGGCCAAACAGTACCTATGTCTATGCGTGTTTTCGTGTAACTTTGAAGGAAAAACAGTACTTAGCGCACAAAATCGAAGCACAGGGAGAACAATTTGGCGATATGTATGCGTTTGGGGCTAAGGTAAACTGACCTAGAAGCCCAAATGTATTGTAGACGTTAACTTTGAATTTTCCCGTGTTATTGGTTAGTTAATACTGACGAGCCAATACGAAATGCTGGCACCTACCAGTGTTCGTCTTCTCACCTTTTTGTTCAAATTACTGAAGGGATATAACTGCTTCAAGTTTTAAATTACTGGGATTTCTAGCTGGTGTCCGACCTTGTCTTATCCGTCTATACAAATTTCTTCAGTAAAAAATTCTGTTTGACCGGCTGACATTGTGAAATTTACATAATATCCCTTCTCTATCTAATCATTGATATAAGGCTTTCTTCAACATTTTGGAAGGAATAGGTGGTCGGGACCTACTCGGTTATAGGAAACAAAAGATGGTGCCGAACTCCCTTTCTAGCAGGCATTGCACGTTGTTGAACACCTAAGTTGACATTTCTTTTGATCGTTTTTTTCAATGCCAAATTAGTGCCAATAACGTTAGCCACCGCGGACTTCATGATACTGCTTAGTAATAGGTATGTTTGTTCGGTACACCTTGAACATCATTCACAATTGTCTACAGTTATTGCGTTGCAAATATCTTTTGAGCCAGATCCACTCAAAAAGTAGCACCGTGCTTGGGTGTATCCTTGAAAGAGATGGTCACTGGTGCATACCCGTCGCAGATGGAATTTGAATTCCAGCTAGGCTCTCATCATGCAGCCGTATTGACTACTGTGCCGTTACCTTCGTATGACGATCGAACTACCTTGTGCAAACGGTCCACCACATTCACTTGTGAATAGTGTTTAGATTGTCCAGTCACTATCCCCTGACCTCAATATTAGGACTCCTCCTCGAGTTGGTTTCATATAAATCATTAAAGATTCCGGGCGTAGTCTGGCTATTGGCAACTGGTGATGATAGTCTACGAATGCATTACGAGACCACTCATAGAGGAGAAGTGAAATTGTCTTCGAATAGTCATGACCGTAACATGACGCAAAAAACGGTGAGTCTGAGAAAGAAACACTTCTGGTCGTGGGCATCCAACTACTTGGTACAATCACTTTCCAATCATGTAAAGACGTAAGGACTTAGTCCATGTAATCAACACTTTAGCTATTCGTCTCAATGTTAGTGCCATAACAGACTGGTGTCAAACGAATAACGGACAATCACCTACATGGCCTAGATATCTTAGTGATACAGCTGAGCAGAGTTACTGGTTGACAACGTGAAAACCGGACGATGGTTTGGAATTAACCTGACAGCGTTTCATAATTCATTTCAACAGCCAAGTTGTGAATCGTTTTTTAATATGTTCATACTGCTCTTACCCACTTTTACATTTACATTTTATGGATGGGTGGTAAAAGAAAATATCGACTGCGCTTTCTGTCCAAATTTATTGTCTGTGCATCTTGTTTAAGATTAATTTCGGCGAAATTTCACTTGTAGCGAAGTTGGTTTGATAAATACTTCTGTGTGGTCATCTTCTCAAACATGAAAATAATGCTTTGCTATTCAGCCGCACAAGTTTACTTGTTGTCCGACAAAATTCAGCATAGTCCTCTATCCAGCAACTGAGATCCAGACAATGTGAGAAATCGCCTAACAGATACGGCTTTCTGGCAGAATAACATGGCGCGATGACAGCTGTACAACTGTAGACTGGTTAGGCGATATATATATATATATACAGTACACAGCTGTTGTCATCATTTATTCTACTCGAGTAATGTACCCAATATACGATGCTGGGTTGCGCAGGCGTACAGATATCGCTGGAATCATGTCGGGTCAATTTAACTTCTAATATTCTATTAATCTGACGTCAAAATGAACATTCTTCCTTTCCTCTATCTTGTGTCGTTTGCTCTGTTATACATAAACATAACTGTAAGACATACCATCTGGTTTACTGGCCATATACACTTTTCCAACTTCTGTGCTATAATGATTGCTTAGCAAACACTCTGGCGGATGTCTGACTTGGTTAACCTTGCGTTTGAGCTCTTGATCTGAACGTTTCGAATGGCGAAACTGGCTTGCATATAATTCATTATATGGCTGGCGAATATACGCTGGCACATTTTGTTTTTGCAATTCTCAAACACACGTATATACGCCCATATAGATTTGTTACAACAACTTGGGTTTTCAAAATATTTATCTTAACTTAAATCTAGCCTATATTTTACACATATTTTATATCATTTGCTGAAATGATCAGTATTATATCTACGTTTGTGAATCGTCTCATAGTATTAAGTACGTTCAGAAATAATGAATCCTTTCAGGATCATTGATGACCACTGATGTGCACTTCTGCAAACAATAACAAAGGATGCCACGTTACTGATATGATTATGAAAAATGCACAATTTTCCAAAGATTTCTAAATCAGAAATATGGAGGGGCCTGGTTCGATAAATGTTATGAATGCATGATAATATTATTGGTTATTGTGTTTTATGTGTAACTGCAGATGTTCTGGTTTTGTGGTGATTTCTGTAGCCTTTCTGCCACATTTGCAACTGTTATCTTTGAGCCGGACTGATTTTCAGACAGGTAGTGAGTTAGCGAAATATTCTCTAAATTTTTTTTGGATTGGAATTTTTGTTCTCAGGTCTTAAATTCACCAGTCATCGTAAGCTTCTCTCGCTGTAAGCAGAACGGCTGATATAAGAATGAGCATTGTAAAACCTGGTTCATTTTGAGAAAATGAGGTAACCAAATTTTTGTGTTGAAACACCAATAACTAGCAGTTGTAAGATGTGAGGTTTGTCAGGTTTATTTGATATTAAGGTTAATGAACGACTGTGTTCACAGTAGTCTGACATTTTTCATGATTGACCGAGCGGCGTTTGCTGGATGAACGACACTCCCTCAGGTAGTCAATTGTTTGACTTCGGTTTTATCTAGGTTGCGTACTTCTACGCGTGACAATGGACCCGCGATTTAGCTAGATGGTGACCATTGACTGAAAGCTTGCCTTAATCATATGCCCCCTAATTTCATTCCACGGGTGCGGATCCAATCCCAAGTGGTTCAGTGCAAACCACTTGTGATTAACCATTTGTGCCATATTCGGTTAGTTTTGAACACAACGCGTTATGTTCTACTGATGCATGGTGAATGATTTGATTAAAATAAGTTCAACACAAATTATATTTGATTGCGAAATTCCCACACAAATGGACCTTTTGCAAGTTATTCCCGAAAAGGCAAGGTTAGTTTATGTCGGTCAAATTCACTGCTGCCGGTTATTATTTAAAATATTCTACTCTCACCAATTAGGGCTAGTACAAAAGTTACTTTGTCTTCTATGGAAGCAAATAAGCCACTTCCGCAAAATGCAATGTATCCTTCACACAATGATTCTGTGAGACGAGTGAAACAGGGCTCACCACAGTTGTTTCATCAAAGTTGTCCCCAGCTCAAATCGTGATAGCACCAAGAACATACACAGCTGGTTAGTTTCGACCCCAGCGAATCTCAGTTTTTGCGCCCTTTTCGGCAGATGTCTGCCAAACGCGTAGTGTGCGGTCAACTATGGATGAGTTCCAATAAACGTATGTGCAGAACGTTCAGAAGTGACACGCTTTGAATACATAATGATTTTGCGGAGAGTTTTGGTTGTTCCTTAAAGTTCGGTATCAGACAAAAATAATCTGCCAAGAGTAGTTTTTCAACATTTCACCGTCTTCACTCATTTTTAGAATTTTTGCTAACGATGCTCACTTGTGCAACTCGAGAATCTCCAGTAGAAGCAACTCTTTTATGAAAAATCCATTCCTGTTAAATTTCGATTGAAATGTTTATTGTGGATTGTAAACAAGCCTTCACCATTGGGTGACCAGTTTAACAGTATCACTTGAGTACCTGTCAGTTTGACTCGCACTTTTGCTTAATTAAATGTTCAATCTAAGTTAAATTCATAACTACGTTAGTTCATATTGTTTATATCTAATGCATGCACCTCTTGAATAGTGATTTGTGATTCCTGCAATTCAGCCAATGTCAATCCATGTATCTAAAATGTGTCTCAGAAAGTGTTTCAAAATTATTACATATTCATTTGTTAAACTTTACCGTTACTCTACGATTGGTTTGCTGTTTGCGGTAATTCGGCAATCAGGCATATCTGGGTAATCTCGACCATACATCCGGCCATGCAGACAGCAGAATTTGAAGTCAGACGACAGTTATCTATTTGCAAATTAAACTTACCATTGATCATTGTAGTCTGGTGGACACTATGGATGTCAACAGGTTCACAGACTTCCGGTGAATTGCATTCATTAAATGCACTATATGCACCAACATATATTGTGAAAATACAGAATCACTTTGTACCATGAAGCTCACTGGATTTCGGAACACTTCGTCCAGGCACTATTCATTGTCCACTATGT
This sequence comes from Paragonimus skrjabini miyazakii, assembly GCA_014338405.1. Lineage (NCBI taxonomy): Eukaryota > Metazoa > Platyhelminthes > Trematoda > Plagiorchiida > Troglotrematidae > Paragonimus > Paragonimus skrjabini miyazakii. The sequence goes on from JTDE01000139.1 coordinate 119,115, forward strand.
TTTACGTACCTAGTTCAGTCTGAGATACACGATGAAATAAATTGCAAATAAGTTGGGACATTTTGATTTTGTGCTATATTTTTTCTGAAATTTCGGTTTGATTCGGCATTACCACTAGTTCACTTACTGGTTTAAATCTGAGGTCCATGGTGTTTGCTAATATGATCAAATTAGTTCTGTAATGCAGACAGCAATGTTTGGATAACGTTTGTCCCTGTTCTGTTACATACGGTCGTTCCGTTCCGCAGAACAATCCACGATATGAAATTGTTCCCGTTTTACACATTTTCTAACTTTGATGTCTCAATATCGATCACAGAGTCCACTTCAACAACTAACTATATACATATGGGTTAAAAACCAGGGTTGATATATTTGCTTATCAACACAAGTACAGACCTACCGTGAGTTCCATATGAACACGTAATGCTGGTATGCACTTTGACCTGAAAAAGTCTACAGCAAAACGCAGTTAATTATTTGGAATAAATCTGACTGAAACGAATGTCCGTTGTCCAGCCTACGCTTTACAATCGAGTCTCAGGACAAACGATTTTGAACGTTCACTGACCATTTCGTCGAGTGTTTGTTCACCCTAACCAACATGCTGTTTCATATGGATTAATGTGTGATGCGATACAAGCACACTGACAGTGAACAGTGTGCATAGACCTTGCAGAAAATGACAGTTGCTTGCTCAAAAAGGAGGAGGAGCAGGAATGTCCCTTGTCTAACAACTAGCCAAAGGTAAAGTCTCACAACGGTAGCAAATAAACGATGCTTTATCATAGGCAATATACCGTAACCCTCGTGGGGTAGAGATACATGAACGCCCCACTTTGTTGATTTACTAACTGTAGCTCTTGGTACTAGCTTTGATATACTTGAAGAGGATTGACAAGTCGTAATTTTGAAGCAACTTTTAAACAATTATTAGTGTGGTTTATTGGTAACGTCTGATTTATCAGCTTGTCGAACGATGTTTCTGTTTTCAGAGAGGAACGTTACGAATAAATCAGACTACTGATTGCTTACGATTGGATCCGAATTGGGTCCCACCATATGTAATTACCAGATATGAATATCTTGCTGAAACATACGCCTTGCATGGTCGTAATGCATTCTGGTAACGATTTTAATTACACGTTGACAATGGGACTGAAACAGTCTTTTAGTTAGTTAAAGTCAGTTGGTCACGTTGATCTCGTTGAGTGTGTATCTCGTGATACACTTAGCTTCCAAATAACGACAGTAACAGTGGTGGAAGGTTGCTGTTGTGAGAGTGAATTGCGCAGGCTCAAAGGCAGATGAATGTATCGGATCAGTAAAAGTCACATGTGAGCTCCGATGTAAGTACTATTCTACTCTCAATTTAACTCGGTTGGACTTATGAAAATTGTTGTTAACTTTCTCAGTTTCGACACGCTTTTTCTTTTTTCGTCTGTTAACCAGGGTAGTTTGTTTTTCTTGGCTTTTAAGAAGTTGAAGAACCGAGTCATTTGCCCATCGTGGTAGCCAATGCTACTTGTGTACAGGTCGATCTGGAATAGTCTTATGTTGTTTATAGCGTGCTTTGTACTGTACCTGTTTAACACATACAACAACCCGTTCTATGCATAATTACCTTGTGTTTAGTATCTTTCATATGGACATACATTGTTCACATGTTACGTAATTTTATATTCCCTTTGTTAACCGAAATACTGCCACATTTGGCTGTAAGGTGTTATTAAATGTCAGTGTGTAAGATGTGAGCGGCCAAATATATTCCACTGTTTTCTGCAAACAACTTACGCGAACTGTGGTGTGTTTGCATGCACTGGCCTAATTTAAGAATGAGCTGTTGTTCCGGTTTGTATTATCTAACAGTTAGTACTTGAGTCCGTCATTTTGAGGTAAAATTTCAACGGACCGAATGAACAACAGTGAACTTAGTGTATATTGATTCAACAAGGACAAAGGCTATTTATTGTGAGAGATGTGAAACAAAGTGAAGGAAAAATGGATTAGAATACAATAAAAATTTACACCAGTTAGAAAGTGTACATGTGACAATGTTACAACACCGACTGGGGCAAAAATAGTGATCAACCATATAGCAGATCGATGGTTACCTATTTTTAAATTCGTAGACTTTTACATGCATACTTTTCGTTAATGACTGTTTATCGCAAGACAGCAGGGATTGGCTGATGTAACACGGGAAGAGCATTTCTTGCATGGATGTATTGTTCGACTTTCTTCTTCCCTAGCCATCAATAAGCGACCCGTTTCATTCTGTGCCTGACCCCACCAAGAAATCCATGTCTGAACCATCCTTACTGTTTGGTCGATGCACTGTAGCTCATAAACATAAACGAATCAGTATGCTGGCTGTCCTTTCCATTCCAGTCTTCTATAACGTTCACAACTTTGTCGTTACCCTGCCCTTTGTGTTGACATTTTATCCTTTATATGGTAACGACAAATTCTTCACATTGGGTTAAAACGTGGGTTTTAAAGAGGGTGAAGCACTGTAAAAGCGGTAAAAGGTTTGGTAAAATATCCCTCGATAGTTCAAGTCGCTACAAAATTCAAAAAGCTAGTTTGCATTGTTAATATGTGATTTGGAGTTTTGTACATAGTTACTTACGGAGTGCTGATCGGAAATGTGAGTGCGAATGTAGCATAGTGGTGACTTTGAGTCAAGGCAACTACAGGACCATCAACGTGTTTCTGTATGGAAGACGAATAAGCTTGATTAATCGAATGGAAAACAAGTTGGCGGCAACGGTGGGCTCACCAATTTGGGGTGGTTGATCAGTAAACTGGGACGGAGCCAATTGTTGACAGTTAACTTAAATAACAAACGTCTTATTCTTGATCAATTATTCATCATGTAATCATTCTGGTGTTGCACTGAAATCTACATGGGTTGTACGAAGAGATGTTTTGTCCAATCGAATCCAAACCAATAATAACTAGCGGCTTGGGTCTATTTTGACTTGGTACACACCTGACCAATATCACTCACCTAGTCAACCTCACTCAAACTTTTGCTGTAGTCTGCAAATTTCCAATCAATCCACCGAAGTTCATCAAGTAACACATGTTGTCCGTCGTTGAACGAATTGAACGAATTTGTTATCGCTACATGTGGTTCATTGCTACAGTACTGTCTTCACATCTTCTAATTAGCTGGTCACCTTCACTGTCATTGTATGCTTTTGATGATCAACTGTCGACTGAAGCCGTCCAAAGTGTTATCTTCCACGACTCACTGGACATTTTCGTTTAAAGCAAGACATGTCTATCTACATGTGAATCTGTGTTGGGCTGGTATGTCTAAAATCACGGATAATTAGTGACAGCTGTTGTTCAGTTCAGAACTCAGACAGTAATTAATGTTACTGCATCGACTGCCATCATCTTGTTGTCACGTGCAGAGACTGTCTACTCAGCCTGTTGGATCAAAACCTTTCGTTACCGCAACACATTTCGCTGATTCCTTCAACTTGCTGTTGCATTCTTTTTATTTGGCTGAAGTGGCTTCAACGCTAGTTAATGATACTTATATGTAACAATGTTGTTTTTAAATTGTAGGCTCAACTCGCCAAGGTGTTGGATGCGATGCAAGAAAAACCGGTACACAATGGGCAAACGATCATTCGACAAGGGGAGGATGGCGAATATTTTTACGTCATTGAGAGGTGAGCCCAAAATACCGCAGCTTCATAGTGGATTAGTTTTGCGTTCTATATTCTTTTGTTTTTCGTTCGAACAAAATTGGATGAATCTTCGAAGCTTGAGGAGGATTCGATTAATTTGACTTATTATTCTTAGTTACATCCTACATGTTTTCATTTTCCGGTGTAAAAGAGTTTACAATCATTGAGGGTTTTAGTATTAACGTTGCCTCTTATCAAATGCACATCTTAGTTGAACGATAAAAAAAAGCGACTGACATTATATAACGGACGAACGCAACTGCATATACAAATCCGATTCAACAATGAGTAGATAACTTACCATGATGATCGATAATTTATCAAAATAAACTTATTTTTGTACTGCGATATTTTTGTGAACGTACCCAAGAGAACATTGTTCTTTGGTCGTTATCTCTGCTGCGGTCCGCAGCAATATCTTTTGTGTGTGATTGAGTTGAATTGCTTCGAACACATTGGACTGCAATCAGTTGATTGGAAAATATAGAGCAAATGAAGTTGTTGCTCGCAAACCGTGTGGCAAACATACAGTAAGTGTGAATAACGTCACATTGTCTACGAATTTGCCTTTTGATGATTTCATTTCCTATATGAAGATACCGTGTAGTCTAATTTGCAGAGTGAAGCTCCAGCGCCAGAGTTGTGGCGTTCTTTCTTGCGCTGTACATGTAATGTAAAAGTCTACTTTCTGGGGAACATCATAGGCAAGTAGACGTTATTGTTATAGAATTTTCACTGGACTCCTTTTTGACCGATATGCTTAACGTGCATCTCAAAAAAGATGCGGTATCTACCATCGGTATACACGCTCATGTGGCCATTAGTCTGGGGACATATCGCTTATAGAAGAAACGGAAAACAAAACGTTTCATTTTCTGGGGACCTTAAGCAACTTAAGGAGGTAGTGCGGATCAATGGGTAAAGATGAGACTAGTGATTCATCTGTGTTTCTTAGCGTCCAACTATTACTGCTGGAGCGACCGAACATGAAACAGCGGTTTGGCGAAAGTTTCTCTTTCGAACTTGATGTTAATGAGGATTGATTGTACACTTTTCTGGGAGGTCAGACGAGGTCGCCTAGTGGGACGTCTATAGAAAAAGATGAAACGGATGAACACTATCGTGAAGGGCACTCCACAGCACTCATGCGCAAACGTAACAAACTGTGCTAATTCCAGGTGAACCTTTCTTTCTGTACAAAACGGTTTTTTCCGAGAAATATTCCTTAAGGCTCACAACTTTTAAATCAACTACCAGTTCTGCATTACTGTACCCTCCGGGTATCGGATACAGCGATTAGAAAGCTAGTCCTGTTGCATTCTGAACTCCGTCTCATTTAGGAGTTCACGTTTGTGTGGATGGCTACCAGAACAAAGAATTCGTCGCTTTGTCGGGTCAAAGAACACATTCATATGTCGATCAGAATTTAGCTTGGAGGTAACGATGTGACACAGATAAAAGTGAATTAAACAACAAATAGGAAACACCCATCATTGTGAAATTTTCCGTTTTGACTAGGTTGTCTACTGCAAAACAATGTAGATGAGGCTTTCAACACAAGTTGAGCAGCAAAGATCCAGACAGTGCTACTGATTACGAAGATGGTAAAAATCAAGGAGTGTTGTCCTACTTTTGTGAATACGTCACAATCCGTTCACTCTGTTAACGAATTAACCGTGATAGTTTAGATGTGTTCTGCTTGAACATGGATTGTTATGTATGATTTTTTCGGTCTGCTTGACAACGTCTTTACTGTTTTTCGTCTGCATTTTTTTTATATTACGCCTGTTGACACCCTGCATTATCATCTGAATGGCGTTTTTAAACACAATTATAGATCTCACCTCACAAGAACACCTCATCACAGTATGAGTTAGCCGGAGCAAGCTTAGGTTGTTTCATCCCGATAAAATGTAAGACCGATCATATTTATTAATTAATTACCTCATTCATCAACACTTTGAACTTGTCAGGAAGATACGGTGATCCGAATTGTCGCATACCGTAACAATGGCTTGGAGTATCCGAGAATACAAACTGATATTACACTAGATAACACAGTACTAATCTTAAGAACTGGACATGCAAGCACGCCGTTGATTTCAGCCTTTTGTCGTCGCGAATAGTATTTCCAAACCACGACTTAAGTAATCATGAGGTCTTCCGTCGGACAGTTGACACCTACAGCCTTCTGAACTGAATAGTCAGAATCTCATGTCATGGCGAAATCGTTGCAAGGTAGCACCAAAGAGTTAATAACTGCTGGGATCTCAATAAATAATACTTAGTATTACAATAGCTTCGCTGACTTGCGGAGTACATTGCCTAGCGACTTAAAACTGTACATTGTGATTAGTTGATTAACTGTTCGCGCATTCCAACTATTCCGGGACACGTGTCGTATACGCAATTATACCCACCCTGTAAGGGCTGGTTGACAGAGACAGCGATAGTCGAACACAACATGTTTAACACTATCTTCCTCACGAACAAGTCACGTTTTTGAGCTGTACGGTGAAAAGGAAGGCAAAGCAACGTTACCTGCTCTTGTGTTTAGCTACAACCGGAAACCTTTTCAATGCCGCATATCACGAATATCGGCAATGATTACACGCGCCTCTACTATTCTCATCCATATCACATCTGCTGTATTAAGGAATGACAGGATAGTGCTGCCCATGTGTGTGTAACTGTCCGCGGCCGCAAGCGCATTGCTCGGGAGAAACAAAAATATCAGTTTTGAAGCATTACGTTGCACTTTTAAGACACGAAGCGCACGTCATAGTCTATGCGTATCATTCACCTTTCCTCAATAAAGGACCTAAGCCGGATAAACATAATTCGTTGTCTTCCTTTTGATTAACATAGAGATCGGAAGAGGTTCATCATCAAATTCAATGGATTCATCAAACGCCCTTACTTACCGTCACAACGGGCGTGAGCCTGACAAAAGTGTGCTCTGACTTGAGCCATCGCTCATGTCAGCAGTAACGACAGACATTCTAGGGAAAGTATACCTTATTGAAACGGTTAAAAATTAGTACAAGAAGACTGAACGTAAGTACTAGAAATGGTATGAATGCGGGTACGCCACTGAGTGCGGTTCACTGCTATCGAGGGTAACATTTCTAGCTAACGATTTAAGCGATCTCAAAGACTCTAGACAGGCAAGCAACATCTACCGAATTTGGATACCTGAACGATCAGGATCTTCATATCCTGTGACCACCCGAGTGATTGATTACCATGCGATGCGATCTAACTTTTGGCAGTGATGGACAGTTGTCCATAAACTCGTACTCTGGTTGCAGAGTGGTTATACGATGCTCTCAAGAAATTCACACATTCCCCTGAAACTTCCTTGCAAGGGGGACGGTTCCATAGGATATCACGAACAAAAAAATTGAAAATGTCCTTCAGGTCTAAAAACTACAGCTTATGGTTGTCTGTACGGGTGTCCATACTTCAAGATCCGTCCCAAGATGAAAATGTGATCAACTCACCCGCGACCGTACCGGAATCCCGGTTGTTCTTCAAGTGTTTGAAATTCTTTAAACCTAGTGAGCCAACGTAATGTAAGAGCAGCAAATAACTTGAACGTGACAGTCATCAAATGGATACCCTCGTGATTATCACAAAGAATTCGGGCCCCTTTTCAAAAATCGGGGACAACTTGTGATAAACAGCACTTGCGAGCTACTTCTTCAGTCTTCCAAACCATCTGAATGAGTTTTGTCAGTTTTGATAATAAATAATCAACCTTGAAAGAAGAAGGAAAGAAGAGATCTGTTCGAAAAACCGTGTTACACTCCGCTGACCAAAGCGGCAGTACTATTTCAGTTTCCGACGGATGGTCGTCTGGAATGCAATAGCCGACCTTTAAGGCTCTACCGTCTACATGGTCTGTCGATATTTAGCCCACTTGCCAAGTGGACGCGATTGACCGGTGACAAAAGAAACATTTTTTTAAACTCTTAACCTCACACCAATTTGACGACCAGTAAAACCACTGATCAGGAAAAATAGACTTCTGCAATTGCCAAGCAAAAAAGCTCTTTCCATTTCTTTTGGCTGTTTGACCAAATGGTGCTTACGGTCTTTGCGCAAGCTTTTGATCAGCTTACGTTTGAGTTCGTGATTTGTCATCACCATATTCAGAACAATAACCTGGCCACGCTTGTTCATGAGGTTTACCGATGTGACAGAAATCTAATCATATCCGAACTATACAGCACCTTCCAACACAACTTCAGGACAAGCATTCCTAGCTGCTGTGACTTGTTCCCAGTGTTCGTGAGATTACTTCACCTGATTCGAACTAAGCAACTTGATTACCATTGCTTCCTGGTGGATGTTCTTTACACTCTCCTCGTTTGACTATCAGGTAGTTAGTTTGCATTCACGATTGCATGACCTTTGGACAAGTGGCAAAAGAAACGGGCACGCGAAACAACATGATCATGTTCAGACGGTTGCTCAAAAATGCACGACAGATTGGGACTACTTGCATCCGACTGCTATATGTTCAAGCTCTGTCCGCGGGAAACATCTCCATGTAACACTACGCGTCTACTTTATTTGAAGTGCAGTGCTTGAAATACAGAGACCGTGGAATACGCAAATCTACTGCAGTCTTTCGCCATTGTCAGTTAGTTGTGCCCGGACACCAAACACAATACTTTGTCGCTTCTCAACAAACGAAGTATAAAAATCATCGGCTTATTTGTTGATCTCAAATCGTTTAGCCTCCTTCATTGGGTCAACGAACCCAAACAGCTGACCATTGAAGCGTACGCTTATACACAACGCTTTTCCGGTTAGCGCTGACAGAATTCAACTAATGTATTGACTTTGATAGCGTACTAGCGAATTTCCACTGGAATCCAGTCGGATAAACATTACTCTGTTCTGGAACTCATTGTGATTTCCATCTCACCTTGACTACGAGACTACGCTTTGGCGTCATTACAGACACTGAGATAGAAGCGGTTGGATCAAAAATTATCCAGAGATGAACTCAAGTGAATAACTGTTAGAATCGTAGACCCACACCTCAAACACATCGAGCTTCCGGCTTAAGAAGGTATCTGACAACGCGAATCGGCATGGCGACTTTGGACTTCTTCATCCCACACCACCAGGTGTGACGAACACTGGCGAAAACTGCCTACAAACCGTTTACCCTGTTCATAAGGTAGACATCCAATGATCACATATTTATGAAGAACTTCTCTATAAAGTAGACAATCTGCAACTATGTTAGGAGAACCAAATCCGAGGCAGTTTTTATATTTAAAAGACCACGACTATCTGGTTCTTGTTATCATACCAATGCTGCAAGACATGTCACGAAATGGCCAGTTTACCTTTGACGGGTCCCAAACCTTGCAGGTTCTGCAAGTTTCTGGCCTTCCAGAAATTTGGTAGACCAACCCAAAATCAGACAATTGATCCATTTGGATGTAGTAGACACCTATGTTTTTGTCGCACATATTTAGGGCCTACTTTTTCGAGCGACTACCTATTAACGTTCACCGATTACATGGTGCCTTTTCCGTTTTTCAAACTCATTGAATGAGTTTCACAAATTCCATTGCGAACCTATCTCACGCGTATTTGAACGAAGCGAAAAACAACAGACCCACCTCTGCTACCTTGTTGCGTTTCAGTTATCTAAGCTGCTTAGTCACTTTTGCTCCCGAAGAAGTACAGTAACTAAAACATTGACCAATCATTCTGTTTCTGTCGCGTATATTTACTGGCTGAATTCATTTGAACGGTTCCTCAAAATGTTCAACCCATCGATCAGTCTGCGCGACCGATTGGTGACAGGTAAACTACCTCCCCCCAATACGGTTTTGTTTCAGTCAACCGGGCCTTAAACACGGTCACTCAGAAAAGAGTAGCATCCTGCAGTTTTCTAGTAAGTCATCTTGTTCCATCCCTGTTGATCACTACAAGTAGTGGTGCTTACGGCCTCTACGGAAACTTTTAGTAACCTTGCGTTCAAATTAGTGAATGTCACTGTCATTTCCATGGTCAGCTTGAATAGAGCGACGACTTTTCGTGAGGTCTATCGAAAAGGAGTATATACACTACATTTGCACAACTTCTTCGATACTTACTTCAATGCAGCAATTCTTCAGATCGATTTGTTCCGGGTGTTCGTTAGATTCTTTTATTTGACACGACCTGGGAAGTTTGTTTGCTAGTGCCTACTGTTAAGCGTTATTTATCGTACATTTGCGAAAGCATGACCACTGAGTAAATGGCAGACTGAAACGTGCAAGCATAATGGCGCGGTTTTTCGAGATTTTACGGTATTCTTCAACTGAGTGTGGACTCCTGTGACGAGCTGTTAGTTCCTGTATATTTTTGTATTGTACGACATCCCAGATTGCGCTGTGGCAGACTGTGTATACCGTGATGTAGAACTGCTCTCGAACATTGGAACTCTAGACAAAGTATATGCAAACGACGAGGTTTTTCCCTGCAATGGCTTTTGTGGAGTTCAGAAAAATTTAGAAGTATTTTAGACTTACGTACCTCAATGTGATGCAGCTTCCATACTGTCTATGTGCATGTTGTATTTGCACGATATGCTTTTTATCATCTTTGGTTTTATACGGGTGGATATAACGAAGAAGTTAGTGTACCATGGGATATGCATCAGTGTCTGCGGAATATTCGACGGGACCACAAGTCGTACATCTGTGACTCCGGTAAAGTTTGTCTAATTAGCGCCATCCGTAATGCCGACGTGGTCTCAGTCGTCCTATAAAAGGTCAGGTGTATAGTATCGCTATGAGCATGGTCTTATTGTACTGCAACGAAGATCTTCGTCGTGTCCGTTGTCGACCATCACTGTCTTCAAGGCCGCAGTAGCGTCTGACGTGGGCAGTGTATGAACAACGACGTACTCCATAAACAGGTTCTTGGGACGAATATGCTCTACCGATTATCGTACACAACGATCTTTTCTAACAGGTCTTTTTGGCATAACCATAACTTAAAAATGCCAGCCTACGATCCGTTATTCCATGTCTTCTTTCGGAATGATGGGTTGAATTGGAAGTGTGATAGTGGAAATCTAAAGACCACTGGGTGAGCATAGCTGCAGCAGTCTTTCCCTATTGGCAGTGCGCTCTGTACGAAACCGAACATGCCACTCAGCCACTACTCATCTCGATAAAGAGCATAAGGGTGAACATTCATTAAGTCTGCTAGTACGACACTATCTGAGTTTTGGTTTCTTTCAGAATATCGATAAGGACGTCATACGACACAAGTAATCATCCAGTACCCACGTAGATATAATAAACAAAAACCTCTTCCCTTATTTGTGCAAACAGTCTTCGACCGATATGCTGTGTCTTACCGGACACAGGCAACCCTTCACTTGGGTTCACTTGAGCATGTAGTACTCTGCTTTGAAACGCAATGTGATCTCATATCAAGTTTAACGAGACTATAGAAATTTGGCATCCGTAGAGACCCATTGATAGAAGCGATGTTATCGTTGGCCATTTAAAGCAATGCTCAAGTGGATAACTGTATTGAAGTCGTTGATTCGTGTTACCTGACTTGACAGGATATTCGCTACAGCAGAGACTACTGGCTTTAAAAACGGTGATATCTGCGGCCCTGGAAAACAGTTATCACCAGGGTGATAGGTGAAGAACACAACAATTAAACGAGGATATGGCAATGAATGTACAATGTCACGACACTAAGAACGATAATGCATTTTACCTTCTGGTCATTTGTACCATCGTATTTGGTTGGTACAATGTACCCCACACTTGGTGCCGGACTAAGAAGTCTGATCTGTGTGACAACAGGAGATAAGATTTTTTTGGAAGACCTCACTGCATGCTAATGCTTTAAGATTTGACTCGACCGATAGTGAAGCATTCGTGGATACAGTGAGTTAGATCTGGTTGCTGATTATGGTTACTGCTGCACACAGTGGGTGTATGACGACCAACATTAAGTTTTGAATTATTCCAAAAGTAGTTCCGTAGTACTGGATTGTATATCGATTATTACATAACAACTGAGCAATCGGAACGTTGTTTTCTGAGGATACTTTTTCTATGACGCCCCTTCTTTTTTGGAAGACAGTAATGCGGCGATGAAAACAAATATTCCTACTGTATATTAATAGAATCGTATCTCATCTTCTAACACTTCTGGACAGTCAATCAGCTTCCATTTGGCTTGATTTACATGATTGTATTTGGTATTATCGATCGGTATAGCCTTTCGGTTCGATGCGGAGGATCACCTGAGGACAGGGTAGGAGATCACTATCAAAATCCTTATGAACCTTGTCGTGTCTAGATAAATGTACCAAATAGGATTGCCACCACATATTGTCTCTGTTTTCAAATTCACTTTCTCAAAAGTGAAAAATGTTTATTGTTCGAAGCTGTTGTGCACTGCATCTCATGGATTCTAGAGTTTCGAAATATCTTACTTTAAATCGTCAGTTTACTTCTAGACTAAGTTATAGCTCTGGCGTAGCGATCTATCCAGGCCTTATCAGTAAACCGGTACATTTGTACACTGCGATTAATATGATCATGCGTCACGTGATGGACATCCAGACGCTATTTTGAGCAACTTATCGGCATCTGCTAGTCTGAAAACAGCTAGAACATATGAAACGGTTTTGTCGTGCAGGAGCTAGTCTGTTATTTATATGTCTTCGTTGATTCAAAAAACAAACGAGTGTCCAGTGAACTTACACTATTACGAATTACTGTCAAACAAAATGTGCACACGCCAAGTTAGTCTTAAGGTACTTGTCCCCAATATCTGTGGCTATTTCTAGGTACTTGACTAGATGCAATAATCCACTTGGTTGTTTCAGTTTACGTTCGAACCTGAGTTTACCAAACATATAGATCTCATTCTTTTGTGTTCCCTAAAGATGTACCTCAAAACCGGACAATAATTTTCAATGTAAACCAAACTGAAAAGTTTTTAACTGGCGTAATATACTAACTTTCAAATAAATAAATCTTTCAAAGCGATTACAGTGTACTGTGTAACAGTATTCTTGTAAGCATTGCGTTCCTTTTGAAAACAGTTGCACATTAGTTTACGCTAATCCGAAGCTTGTTTCACAACACCAAATGAGTTAGATTTGGTCAATATACACAACAGCTGATAGGCTTTGTGGGATTTCGTTCAGAATCTACATTTATTCAACGTTCGGGTTGAACTGCACTCTTATTTGTTAACCGCTTTTATAATCACACAAGGTTTCTAGACAGCCTCTTTTGAAAAGACTCGCGTGCAGGTTTTGTTGGAGCTGGCCTGTAGCAAATATACTTTCATTAGTTAAGATGTGAATGCTGGCCACGTTTTCAAGAGACAACCCTGTTCACTAATGTTTCATTGACGTCATAGTAAGCGAGGAAAAATTGTCGTCTTCGAATCTTTAATCAAGTCATTCGATCGCTTTGGAAAGAGTTACTGTGCGACTACAACTTCTGAGTCAGATTCACAACTCTAATTTGTGTTAAACCTGCCGAACAATATGGATATGTACATATATTACAGATGAGCTGTAAGAAGAGTGAAACTTGGATCGGGCGTTTTCGTTTTAAGCGGACTGGTTGACACGTCTGTCTGAATGCAGAAAGTCGATTCGATCTACGTAGCTGTTAGAATGGAGTATCCTTTGCAGTCTGCAAAGAAAATCTCCATGTATGTTCTAGCCGACTTCCTCTACTAATCTTGTATAGCACGCAATGAGGATGAAACTGTCTTCTGTCTTAATGCAGATTTTTTCCACGAAACCCAAGGCCTGGTGTGTTTATCAACCTAATGCTCGCTTAAAACTTTTAACCTATGGAGTTATGTGAAAAATTATGAATATATCGTTGATGTTCCACTTTATGCATTGAACTGGCTGCGAAAATTAGTCACTAGCTAAGTATGCATAATGTTCATATCGTTAATAGAATACGCGACTAATGACGTTGTGAGCAAGTGAGTTCCCATCGTCGTCATGTTGTAATCCTGCTATTTGATGAGCTACTTAATTAAAAGACTTGCTTATAATTTCTAAATGTTCTTCACAATAGCATTCACTAACCCCATTTTGCATGTCTCGTTCTGCGAATGTTTATCAACCGGACAAAACTGTATGACTATCTGGTATCATTACAGTTAAGAGGCACAAGGCTTATCAAGTTTAGTGCTCCAGCATTCGGATTAATTTGTAGAACACAAATAATGAATGTGTCTTTGTAACTGCAACTTTTCTGTGAATTCAGAATCATAGTTTGGAAATGAATACCGACACAAACTCTCATGTTTGAAAAAGTCTAAATATTGTTCTCATTGTAGCCAATGCGCATGTTTTTGTATTCAGAAAAAATAAACAATGGCAAACATTGCTGTGTGGTGTTATAGGTGGTAACCATATTGAATGATCATATTTGTTTCACACTAATAACAGTGTGTTTAAACCATATTTTGGACCATGTATATCAGTTGAATTATCAACTTTCCTGCAGGGTTTTTGAAATGAATGTTGTTTGGCCGAATATTTCATTTATCCGGAAGACGATAACGTTTCCCACCACTTTGTTATAAGTTTGTGTACACATGCAACGTAGTTAGTCCTTGTCGTGCAACCAATTAGCGATTTCTCAACAGTTATCTTTTTTTTTAGGTGAAACATTGTAACTGGGTTAAAAACGATATGCTAAGCTTGGCAATTCTAGATTTTCCTTCTGGTGAATCAGTTTTTCCCAAGTTTCCTGTTAATTCGGTCGTAAATTATTCATATTTCGGTTGAATCAGAAACAGTGCCAGAGGGCACATAATCCTAACCGCTGGTGCTTCCTGATCCATGAAACGTTGAAGTATTGTTTGTAAAGATTCAATTTGCTTCAACTCAGTGTGTCTACGTACCTCTTTGTATCTGATAATCCAGGATGTTTTTGTATTCACTGATGAGCGAGTGGCTTATTAATAGAAAGCTTTCGAAACTGTTCGACTAAATGTAGCAAAATTAACCTAATGATAAATACTATTAACTGATCATAAATTGATCTACATCTGCTTCTGATACCTTAAATCAATAAATGCACCAGTTATGTCTACAGTTGGATGATTTTGCCGTCTGCTGGAAGACTGTTACGTTATAATTCGAATATAATTTAGTGTGGTGTAAAACATTTCAGTTCTGTGTTAACTGAACATCACTCAAAATTTAGTCCCTTCTGAAGAGAACCAATATAATTGAGTTTTGCTCTTGTCAAAACGTTTTACGGGAAAGTCTCAGTCAGTTCGAGGGTTATGTGTTGTATTTAACAAGACACCTACTGTGTCTCTTCTCGAGAAGATCAAACAATCATAGCCTTACTCACCAGTCGGTATGGCTGGGCGTTTACGCTCAATAATCCCGTTGTACATATTTTGAGATTAATGACGCGGTTGTGAACAAGATCATCTCATGAATGGGTGGATGAAGTTTCAATCTCGGTTAAAACATGGATACACAACATCAACGAATTCTAACGAGAGCGAAACTGGAATATAGTGTTTGGAGATTGGCGAAAGCAAATATCTGTGGGATTACGACAGATGCGATCGATATTGGGTGATTTTCAATTTATATTCAACTGATTCACCGAAGTTGAGACCAGGTCACCTGGTCACTTATCAGTGAATATCTTGAATTCTTTTGCCCGTGCTTACTCTCTTTTTATAAGTCACCTCTGCCAGTTCACGTCCTCAATTTTACTTTTAAGTGTGCGGATACTTTGGTGTTAAACGTCAGACACCCCACTCAATCTACAGTTTATTTGAATCATCAACTTGGTAAATGTCCAGCATTTTACCTGTTTTCAAATACTTGGAGATGATGACCTTTCGTTTTTGCCCAAGAAAAAAATACCTATGAGCCATATCCTTATAGATCTCCACCTTTTCATGCATAAACTGAATCTCGTTTTTTTCTCGTTTCGAAGTATAAAAATTATTTTGGGTAACAACATGACTTGGTTGTTTTAGGTTATTTATGTATCAAGGGAAGTTTTATGTTTTTCCGCGGTTGAAATCTGTGCATTTCACGTCAGTCGATTTCTCCATACTCGTTCACTTCCGTTTTTGATACAGTGTTCATCAGTTATATTTTCTCGTCTTTGTCAAAGATGTCTGAAAGTTTTTTTAATCCCAAAGTAACCTTTAGCTCTGTCCCTCGTAAATATTTCGTTAGTCTGGTCGTTTTATATAGTTTCACAATGACTAAAAATTGTGCAGTGAAACTCTGGCGTGGTTGATATACTTTATTCGGACCGTTATATGTAGTTTTTTAGCTATTCTACTAGATCTCAATAGAAACAGTTATTCGTATACACCTAGTTTTACCGTCTTTCCATTGGCGCTTATTCGTCTCGACATTGATATAATTTCAGTCATTTCACCCTTGAATAGAATGCAAAGTTGAACCAACAGTCCTTTACAATCAATATTGATTGTGTACATTGATTGACATTTCCACTTAGTTTATACGGAAGATTACTGTTATTATTATTAGACTTGGGTTACATTAGTTATTTATCCCTTCATTTTTTGCCAATGCAAGGATGAATTAGGCTACAACTAATGTCCTTGGACGCATACGGTATATTGCCCAATTGATTTGAATTTTTCGGCCAATCTATTAAGCTAGGCTGCTTTTATTGACAATCTCAGGTATTATTCTGAGAATTTCTTTCATTATGTGATGGGCGTTCACGATATTCATTATAGTGAGACAAATATATGCATGTAGATATGTTTATTTCAACAACTGAACCGCTTAAGCATAGCTGACATGAATGTCATAGCGATTACTTTGGAGACAATTATATGAGACTGAGAATGAATGGATGTGATAATTATGAAGACTCACAACAAGAAGTTTTATTGTTTCTAACAGTGTTACCTTTCAAAAGTGCACGACTTTCCCAGGGTTCCAGTCTGGAAGCCAAAAAGACAGAACTGTAGGTTTTATCGTCAAAAATTCATGTCCCCACCTAACTCATTTGCTGGCGGACATAAACACGATTGCAGCCCAGTTCATCACATATAAACTCATAACACATGTCAAAAGGTGACCTGGGAGGAGTTGGAACTGACTTAGTCAAGAAGTCTATGAACTGGGATCGGAAAACTGAATGTCTGATTGAATCTCTGCGATCTCAGTAAATTCCGTTGTTATTGCGACTGCGATGTTCTCATCATAAACTGATAACAACCCACAGAAACCGGTGTGAGCAGATGGAAATAACGGTGGTTATTAGTGAACAGATTCAGTACACCTTGATGTTGTCGAATGGATCATTCTCAGTGAGCCTTCAAAAAACAACCCTTAGTAAAAGTTGGGTTCCAGTTGGAAGTCTGTAGTCAAACTTTACAGAAGATTATATCATTTGCTACGCTTTCGCATTAATGATGCAGCGCAAACTAAATACACGGATCACTCGGTGTCAATATATTTTTTCCAGATTTTACTCCCACCTAACTAACCGTAACTTCTCATTCAAGCATCAAAGTACATTTCATACTTATCAAAGACTTACTTAATTTGATTATTTTTTCCTATCAGCATAATTGCATACAGCAATAAATCAATGTCTTACATTCATACCTAATCGACATGCAACCACAGAGGGCAGTAATAACCCTAATCTGAAGACATGTGAAAAGAAAGGAACTAATCTACGTATTAACGACACATGTCTAAATTCAACCATTTACCATCAAGGTATTCACACCTGGTGAGCAGAAACTTGAATAATACGATTAAAACTTATCCACCATTGTTTTTTCGTAGCATAGACCGTCCACTCATTCCATTCCGGTTTGCGCCTCCCAGTGATCTAGTAAAACAAACTGAACGGTGTGACGATCATACCGACAGAGTTACTCCTACCCGGCAGGTCAATAGGTGAGGGCTAACCGTACCACATTCTTCTGGCACTCCAGGTTGGGGATTGGAAGAAGGTTGGCACCTTTTCTTGGGAAAAGTACCAGTTCTGGTACATTGCCACCTACCCGTTGCCCTACTGTACGGGTTCATGAACCAAGGACTTTGTTTGAGAATCTTAATCGTTCTCCTGTCTAGGTCTGGGGTTTCTGGATGTGTTTTAACTCACATACAACCACGTATAGTCACAACGCCAACAATTGCATACTACATCGGGCGTTTTGCAGTATAAACGCGGTAGCCATGTCTGATACATTCAACAAGGTGAATAAACGAAACTATGCTACTGCTGATTCCTTCCATACTGTTCTATCAAATTTAGCTAATAAGACTCTCCTGAAATTCATTTCTAGTGACTACTGTGCAGGTCTTGCAACAGTTGTAGCTAATCATAGTAACTCTCTGCCGGTAAGTCACATCTCTCACCACTCAACCTCCGGTCTCCCTCCTTCCTTGCTCAGATTTAGAAAGCGAATTAATATAGATGTTTTCAACGTTCGCAATTTGAAACAGATAGGTCAACAGGCCGTCCTCGTACGAACGTTAAACTCGTTAAATATCGATGTCTGTTGTGTTTCAGAGACTAGAATCCAGGACAGTAGTCAGCGTATTGAACTAAAGAATCCTGCACTCTCTACCTGTTGTCTGGCCGAGTTTTCTGCGAAGTAAGTGCATTAACTGTTGCGTAGTGGTCAAAGCCTTAAAGGAGCTGTCCTGCTGATGACGACTTACTCTCACTAATAGTTCAGTTGTTTGTGTCCAGGGTGTAGACACCTTTATTTTGAATGAATGCATGAATACGGTCTGTTCGTTTTGTTCCGAAACAATGTTACATTGTCTCATTAAGTTTTGTATAAAGATAGCTCAAAAATTAACATGAATACTGTGCAACTCTTCTTTTAGGCAGGCAAGCAGAGAACTTTAACAATTAGTATATCCTTTGAAATAGTTGACCGTACAGGCCCTCAGTAAAGAATTTTCATATATGCTCAAAATATTATTGCATTGATTTATAAATTAACGAGAAAGGGTAACAGTCAAGTGTTTCTGTATTTATGTTCTGAAGTGTTGTGCATACATGCATTAAATTTGATTGATTTTTCATTCGATTCGTTTACTTCCTCGCTGTTTCGATTGCCACATCCAATATCAACATAAACCTAAAGAGGGAAGTATCTATCCCACACTCGACATATAAAAAGGTCTCACAAAATGATGAAATAAGTCCGAACCCTCTATGTGGGTACAAAAGACATGTGACTATTCAAGCCGAGACCACACGTTTTACAATACGGTGTTCTTAAAACCAGTAAATATGGATATTCTACTGCTATAAAAATTGTTCTGTATGTTTTGTATGTATCGACACAGCTACTGGACAAAAAATCACCTGTGTATTTTCTTCGGAAGTAACTACCCTCACTCATACTTTGGAGTATGACATTTCTCAACAGCGAATAATTTGCAAAAGTTGAACCAATTGGAGCTAATTTTCATGTTACTTTGTTTTCTTATCGAAACTTATTCGAAATTTACGTCTAGATAAAAATCATCTTAGTGATAGTTACGCCTGTATTTACACTGAGCACAAAAACTTGTAGATAGTCTCGTATGGTCATTTTTTCTGGCTCATAATCATTTTAAGCCTTCAGCCTTATCTCTGTATACAATGACTTGGGTCTCTATTGGTCCTCAAAATGATCTACAAAATTGCGGTGTATTAATTAAGCACGAATGTATGGTAAGTAAAAAGAAAAGAATAAACATACAAATGCATTTTAGGTCTACGAGAATGAGGAATTAACGGGTTTTCGGATGTAACCTCACCATCAACTACGACACTTTTCGTGTGAATGTTCACAAACACTACAATCAGATAAACGACAAACTAGTCTTACACAGATGAAGGGTCAAAGCGATCAATGTCCGTGACCACATCATCGCCTGGTCCCCTTGCAGCTTCTTCCAATCATCGATAACAATGGCGAACATTGCGTACTGAGGCTGACGCTCTGTTGGCTCAGGGAGTACGTATTCCACACTAGCGAAGACTGTGTATTTTCATTATCTCGGTTACCGGTCGCAAACCTGCACGTTTCGCAAATAGGCGTCGATAGACTTTTGCAATGTTCACATAGTCAGCCCATTTACCATTGGCCAAAGGGCAGAAATAACTGTGGTTAACTATTAAGGGGATAGATGCCTCTTCAGAAGAGCCCTTCGAGTGTCCTGATCTACACTGTAAAAGTTGAATCACGTACGCGTTGAACACACTGCATTCACTTACCTGATAGATGATTTTGTGGGGACACAAGTGACAAATTAGTGAATGAATTGCGTTCTTTTCCTAACCTTCTGAACAGCCTTTTCAGCAATTTCATGACTTCATGTGATTACACTACCCAGGTGGTCATTATTTAGTGTGTCCAAACTGAAAAACACTTCAATCTGAATTGTTTCAATGGATTTACTATTATTCGTTAGCGCCTTTCTGGTGTAACTTATCGGTACCCGAACTGAGTGTACAGGTAGTCTGGTTCTCGGAAACACCTCGACGTTTCACCTTACTCAGACACATTCAATCAGCCATTGTTCCTCCCGTCTGTCGAAGTGTCCTTGTCGCCTATTTTTCTTTTTGTGGTTCCAGGTATTCCCTACCAATCTGCTTTCCTTTAACTTTAACTGACCAACGATCCTCACTCCCACCCTTGTTGACGAAAGTGTAGTAATTTTTTTCTTGAGCAATGAAACATCGAACCACATGTGCATAAGACTCCTGTGTTTCATAAATTCCCGACCCTTTCTAAGAGTTCTATGTATTGACGATGTCACCGACAATTTTCCTCCTAGTTCATTGACAGGAAAATGTAGTTATAGAGAAAACTTGTGAGACAAGCTACAAACTCAACGGAGTCATTGTTAACAAGTAGCACTGAGAGCGGACGCTAGTCTTCACATCATTGGTTAGATCTGCATCGGTTGTTGAACGAATGTTTGTGTATGGCTAGAGCGAGGTTATTGTTTATAACAGGTTTCATAATTTAGATGAGACCCAATTGTAAATAATCAGAGTTTCCCTTTGGATTCGAACCAGCTGCAGAAGCATGTCCAAACGCGGCGGTCCCTTTACCAACTGAGTTTAGAAAGCACGCCGAGGATTAGAAATTTTACAGATGGACTCATTTACCCACGCAATCCATTGCATCATATGAAATCCATTATAAGCAATGCGGCAGATTTCGTAATTTGGATGAGCCCAGTTGCGTGATCCTTTGAGAAATCGTGCTCGGGCAGTCAGTTTACTGGATCATCTGGCGGATTCTACGCGACAGAGTAATATAGGCGGGTAAATGAGTCCGAACATTTCTGAGCCTCTGGCTTAGTCTCGTAGCTCAGGTTGTGAAGTGGCTATGCTTGGCCAATGACGGCAGTCATTGCAAATGCTGAAGATCTTTCCGGCGCAAAAACTGGTTACGATCACGTGATCGGATATTCTCAAACACCGGCTTATTGTCTGCGTTGTTACAAATTCGCCATTCACAAAGATATTGTCCGTAGAGACCGTTAGGGATTTCGATGTTCACTCCACATAACCAGATTGTGTATTCGAATTACAGAAATCGGACTCAATGTAGCTTGTTTAGTGGAATACACCCAACGGCCGTTTCACGTTTAACGGTGGTAGCTATTAGTTCTTCTTTGTTTGAACTGCTGTCAGATATACTCATGAACAAACTAAAATT
>JTDE01000139.1:140660-156263 GCA_014338405.1 Paragonimus skrjabini miyazakii
AGCCAACAAATGCACCTCAGTTTTCACTCCAACCTGCGACTCATTCCTTCGCACTTTCGAATAGAAATTGAACAATACACTATAGTTTTTAGCCATCGAACTGACCGGACCTCTTGACGATACAACGAGTAATTCGGTATATCGTACATCGACATGAATAGGTCAATACACCAAATTCAGCAATATTGTACCAATCAAACAGAAATTAAATCTAGCTTAAGACCTGAAGGTAGAAATATTGCGCACGGAGGACTCAACTCAGCAACGATTGAAAACGGTTGATAATCTGTAGAGGAAAATGTGGTCATCCGGATTAATTCAGTAGTGTGAAGATGACAACCGCATTTTCAAACGGAATGCTCAGTGCTGAAAAGAAAAGTGTTTGAAAAATTTCCATCTAAAGTGAATTTTGTAACAGATAAGTTTAACTTTTACACCTACCGGCCTCTTTCAAGAACCCCTCTAGCTGCAACCGTACAATGTTTGTTCACCACAATTTCTATGAAATATTGAACTTGAAATGTAGGCTATCAGTCGAAGGCCGCACAATGTTCGTGCGTTCGTTTTCGTGATTCCACTGTGCAGAAGATAGTGTTGCTCGTACATTTAGACGCTTTTGTTTGGATGGGAAACGGTTGCCAAATATCAAGTACTTCCACCTTTATCATACATTCCATTGAGCCCAACCGTCACGTAGATGTCACCACATCATTTCAAGTTGCCCATAGAGTCGCTATTATCTAAACTAATAGAATCCAGTGAATCGATTGTAATCAGACTATCCACGCTTACCCAGTGTTCTCGAAGAAAATTTCTCCAATTCTTGTAATGGCCGTGACCACTGATCAAACAAAGGCACAGTAGCCGTACATTTAACTATGATCGCGTGATGTAACATTTATTGAACAGCCAGTGTATGTCTAACAAACTGTGTGAAGATTAACGTTCGTTTTTAATATCCCTGCCTAACAATGACTTCGCTGATTATACGGTGTGTCTCACAGGTTTTCATGAAACATCTGTAATTGTATTGTCTTGCATAAGAATTACCAAAGACACTTGTTAGTCACATCACTGCTTCCCTTCAATTGGTATTATTCCAAATTCTCTATATATTAACTTTTCACAGCCACTGATCTCATTTGTTTGCGTTTCCCAACGATGTGTTGCAAGGAAATTATCATGCAATGTCGTCAATGACTTTCACATTTTCGTACTCAGTTTACTCATAGGGTCGTCCCTTCTATGCCATATTTAATCTGACAGTACCAAACGTGTCATTTTTTATGGGTTTTTATGGTCTTATAATGTGAAACATGTTTTCAACATGCTTGGCAGTATATACTTTGTGTACGTATTGTTATTTACACAATTGTGACAGATGTCCTTTTATTTCATTTTCCTTAGTGGAACATACGAAATTTTTGTGAATAATGAACATGCAGGCAGTTACAATGGTACTGGCTCATTTGGCGAACTGGCACTGATGTACAATACACCGCGAGCGGCCACAATCATATGTCGACAAGATGGTGTTCTATGGACTGTAGATCGTTCCACATTCCGACGAATTGTACTGCAACAGGCGTTCCGCAAAAGACAGATGTACGAAACCTGGCTTGCCTCGGTCCCTCTTCTAAGTAACCTGAGCGCGTATGAACGGACTAATCTGGCAGATGCACTGGTCAGCGAGACATACAAGGACGAGTCATGGATTATTCGTCAGGGTGAGCAAGGCGAGCAGATGTACTTTATTGAAGAAGGCATAGTGCAAATTTCAGCTAAAAACGCGGTAAGTTAACCAAGCTGTTCAAGTTATTAGAACTGATTTTCTTTTGTATCGATTCATCATGATGAAATGAGCATTGCTTTGGATTTCATTAAAAAGGGGAGTACTTATTCAACCCATACCATGTTTGGTTGGATACCGAAAACAACTACGATCACGGCAGCATATTGAATTGTTACACTACTGCCAAATCGCGTGCTGTGAAGTTTTACTCGAGGTCGTAATGTTGTAATTCTACTTGGATCTGTGACGAAACTTACGGTGTTCTGTATCGCCTTGGTGTTGTATGTCATCATCTTTGAGAGTATGAGTTCACCAGTCACTTAGCACTCTTAAAAAATTATGCTGCAACGAACATTCCAAGCCAACTCAAACACACTGTTAGACAACCAACCTACAAGGACAATTAGCAGATACCAGACAGTTGTTCACCACTTCAAAATATTCCTATCTAATATTCTTTGCATGTTACTAATAATCTACATGAATTGATCCAACTGGATCACATTTTCAAACGCGGTAAAAGTAGGGGTGGAACCTTCTGAACGTTTGTAGTCCTGCATCTAGAAAATTGCCTTAAGTACACATAAGGTCAGGCAATCGAACATATTAAGGAAAGTGACCACTACTTCGAATTTGTTCAGCATTCCCCACTTGATCAAGTTATGTTGAGACGGGTGAACAAAATCAAGCAATAACCATTATTTTCATCGTTTCAATTATGCATGCTCTGGTGATGAAGATGAAGATATATAAGCTAACATATGTTTCCGATGGTTCATCTTCACCTCAGTACAACTATTTAAGAAACTATCAAAGTTAGGTCAATATATCAGTCGGACTTATTAAAGAGAAACTAAGTCGCTGGTCAACCATTTGGCGGAGGGTTGATTGGATCACTTGAAAGGCTTGATCAGTGTTCACTTGGCGCTCCTTATTAACAAGATTAGCGAGGATAGTACTGCCGACTTCCATGTGCCCCAGCCACCGTAGAAGCGCACAGATGAGGTTTGAACTGTTAGTCTAATTTAGTTAGAAAACTGGAGGACTGTAGATTTGGTGAATGGGATAAAGAGTCCATCTGTGACATGGATCCTGCTGACTGCCTAGTTGAATCTATCTTTCAGCCATTCTGTTGTACTGTCAACTTTGAACGACATATTTCTTCCGACGAGGTCTTCTGGGTTACAGTTAGCCACGCCGGCGTAAAGAATCACCAGTGCTAATTAATCGGATTATTAGTATACGTCCAGCAACCTAAGGACTGAATCATAATCATTTCTACGGTCCTACAGGACAAAGCCACGTGTTCAAGTGTATGTGACTAAAGTGCCATTTTTTGTAGCCTACTACTCTGACAGTTATTCACAGCTTGTGAGTTCAAGTCTCCGGTGTGCGTCGTGCTTTGCAACCCCAACTAAGGCTCGGCGGCTGGTCACCACTTCACTAATGGTTACGGGTAAATACTTGTAAATATCAGCATTTCGTACCATGCGTAGTGTCTACTGGCATCTTCTCAAACATTGACGAAGTCCTATTTCTGGCTGAATCACGTTTAAACCGTAGATCTATCTAATCGTCATCGTTGGCTACTTGCACTTTTGCTTTATTTGCATTGTTGATCAAGTTCGTGTTTGCTATTAAAGGTTGTATCGGTGGTGTGATCAATACGTCAGTCAGGTGTCGAAAAGTACTTTGCAGTTAGTCGGAATTGATTTTGCTTGCTGAGCCTCTCCTACCAAGCCCGTAGTTTGAAAACAGTGTTGTTACATACTGATGTACATGAGACACCGAGTGTGCCTCACATGCTGTCTAATTCCATCCGGAACTGGCGCTCTCGGACTCACAGTGGTTGACCCGTTTGTTAAACACTGCGTATCAAACCGTGCACATTTTTATACAAGAAATTGTGACTGAATTAACTAACATGAAAAACAAAGGACACAGTTTGTGAGGACCGCTTGTTTCGCTTATACCGAGCTATGTTCAGTTATTCAGGTAACATAACTTCGACAGGGTAAATTAATCCAGAACGGAAAAATTTGCCAATGTGTGTACTACTGATGACTACAGTTAGACTACCGTATACTCATTTGGACACTAAGACACAATATTGCTTTCTTTAAACAATTGGCTACTCTCTGAATGTTACCAATATCTCAAATAAAGTACAAGCTGATTGGCCTGTCATTCGGATCACAAAGGCTTGTGGTTTCGGTTCGCCTACAAGAACTGACCATTATGTATCTGATCTCTGGATTTTTTGATCAAGGCTGGATTGAGTGTTTTCCGATAGTAAATTAGTAGATTCCATTAGTTATGTACAACTCCTTAATTCAAACAGTGACTGCTTCTAAAAAAGAAAACAGACCGTTGTTATCGTGTGGCGGTTTTTATCTCAGGAGGTAACCCTCTCCCATACCTATTTAAGTATTTTGATGTTTTCGAGGACGCAACTTCTCATATTTCTTTATTTATGCAAATGTTACTTTTAATTTTCTTATGTACCGTCAAGTATGCTGTTGCCTGACTGTCCTACATTGACTATCTCAAAACCATTCTACTTGTCACCAACGATTTGGAGACACAATGATCTATCAAACCAACAAAACGGACTGAATTTAACTTGCTAATACAATCGCATTCGCAACCGGAATAATTTTATCTGCTGTAGATTCTTTCTCCCGGTTAGCACTAATTCTGTGTTATTCTCTTTTTACTGCTTAAACTGTCACCATGTGTGTTGTAGAAATGGTTAGACCATTACAATGAAATAGTGCAACAACCCCGGTCAAATGAGTCGATGGCCGAGCTATCTCGTCAGGTGGTGTGGTTGATTTTCTTTAATCCATATTAGGCAGTGTGAGACGAAGGCAGATCATCGTCTACTACTGTGTGATAGTATCTTTCAAAGAGATGTGTTTGTGCTCATCGTGTAAGACGGACTGAAATTGAGTTACAAATTGATGTATGGCGATTTTCGGCGTAAGTAAATCTAAACTGTTTTCTGTTTGTTAACTCTGGCAGAGTTGTTTAGACTGCTATTACATAATTGTTTAGTTTACGTATCAAATGCGAACAAGAAGCCTACACATCAAAAGTAGGGACCTGACGGTATTAGTTATATTGCTTCTGTTATGCGCCTGCAGATCTGCCAGCTATATATCGCCACCCAGTTTACGAAGAACAGATACAAACAATACTTGTTTGTCTATCCCAATTTTCATGAAGTAAATTGATCACAGGAGACGTAAAAATGGAACAGTAACTACTAAGGCTGGCTAGTTGGAATGAATGTGATCATCACTTGATCGCGTTGTCCGTGAAATAGTTGCATTTAACATCGCGGAAGTAAGTTAAGTCATGTCTTAATTTCATTTATATTTTGGTTGTTTGCTTGTGCGGTGTAGGCATATTGAGAATGAACGAATGAATTTCGATGTAAATGTATTTAAATGTTGCTACTTCTGTCCTCTGTGTTAGATCAGTCAAACATCGGTTTGAACTATTAATATACTTCTGTCTTCGATGACCAGAATGTTGTAGAAGAATCCATGGTCATCACTCAGCACAACAACTACTTTAGTAACGAGACTGTAATAATTCATACCGTCTAGTTTCTGATCAATCTGTAAACGATTTTATTCCTACGTCTTTGAACTGGCTTCACTGGAATTTAGTGTGGTATATTAAGTCGTCCATTGTTTCCCATGGTGCCAATAAACTTTTAAGTTCTTTTACTAATAAGTAGTTTGACAGATTGAGGATTTTAGATGAAACACAACTGTGAAAATTCAGGACTTCGGCTAGATTCGAACCAGCGACAGAAATTGCCACGTTCGTCCTCATCATTTTTTGGTTAATCTGAAATTCATTCTTATTTCATGACAGTGACAAAGTCTCCTCATCCGTAGTCGTGTCTGTCGTGCGTTTGAGCTAGTAGTTTCCAATTTGTACCGGTGTCGTTCCATCATCGACCACGATAGACTGACCTGCCGGATGGAAACGCCCTCACTGTGCAACAGTTAACAATTCAGTTTCGAAAGTCTATAATTGCTATCTTGCTTCCTCTGTTTATTCCATCGCATCACTGGTGATGGTTTGCTTGAAAGAGAATTTCCATCACGCGTTGAGATCAAAGCCAATAGTGTTTGTGTGTATGTGTAAACACACGTGCACATTTAGTGGGGCTTATGTGTACGTGAAAGGTTGGTACTTGGTGTTCCTGGTTGTATGTGGATTGATAGATAGCTGCACAGTACTGGTCCACCGATATTTCTTGACTAACCAACTCATTCCATTCTGTTCCCTCGAAAGACCTCTTACAGTAAACTTCCACGGTGTCATGTATTTATGATAATAAGATCGGGCAAATCGGGGTGATCATCCAGGCTAGAGCACATTTAATTCTGGGAGTTGATGGATAGAATTGACAAGAGAAGCACAATAAATCTTATTGTTGTTCTGCTGAGTTATTCGTGAAGTAACTGGGATTGACTGAACAAGAAAGTTGCCCAACGACATCATGATCAACTGTAATTAGTGTGATTTTTTGGGGTTTGCGCAACCTGATATTGACCGTCTGGGTTTAACCAATGCTGTTCATCTTTTCATCAGCATTCCTTCTTTTTTGCTCATTTTTTAAACAGGATTTGTCTTTCCTCCTTTATTTTGCACGTTAAATATGAGGCACTACTGTTCATTAACTGTTACGTTAAATAATGTTCATGCAGATAGTGAGAACAAGTCAGGTACTAAGGAGAAAGTCTGATAATTTCATTTATATTTTAACCAATAGTCGGATATGTAGTTATCTACACCGAATTTCCTCAGCATTCTGAAATAATCTTTTACTGAATCTGATCTATAAGAATCGTACTTCAAATAATTACTAATTAGGTCTAATACCGTGAATAGTTCGGTTTAAATCATTTTTGTGGTTCTGTTAAATCTACAAGTTTTTTAGACTTTCTAGTTTTATTGTTTCACTTAGTTAAACAGCATTTTTTATCGTTGCGATCTTCACATCCTTTGCCAGCCACAAAATTGAGGCGTTCGGAGGCGTACGCTCTACATTTGGTCAGATTTTTAACTGTCGTACAGTATGTAGGGTTCCTCTGAATACTATCCACTTGAACTGAAAAAAAAACAACTAAAAACTTGACCTCAAAATTTGACCAACCAGTGTGGGTTTACAGTCGCTTATGGGTACAAGTATATAAACATGTATATTACTATTTATATATAAAAAATGAGTACGGCTGCATTGTTTTTTAGTTGACCAGATTTTTCAGTTCATCTAGATTTATATATCTCTGCAATAGTTTACGTGGCACCTGGGTAATAGGATTTTATTCCATTGCATTAAACCAACGTCAAACATGTTATGACAGACTTCATCAAGTTTCAGTTTTCAATATGTTATCTTGTCAAAATATGAAGTCATTAGATTAGTAGTGACAAGTGTTTTTTGAGAATTTTTAGTAGATTTTAACCTCGTGTTATGAGAACAGAGATGTTATCAATTGGCCTATGAAATAAAAGCTTAAGTTTTCAATGGATTTGAGATGAAAGTTATTAGGGATCTTAGGATGAACGATGTACTGGATGTGGAAAATGTTATATGTAAAAATGGGAATTTCATTGACCTTGAAAGTGTTGACGATGACCTGGTTCCACCACTCGATGCTACGCTTACTATCAAACACTGAAAATGGCATTACACTAGAAGCTGAAGGTGCCTAGTTGAAGTAACAGCTAAGAATTGTGTGACGTCCGAAACTGAAGTTGGACACAGATGACAAACATAAAAGCGGCTTGGAAGCCAGTTAAAGTATCAGGAAGATAGCTTGACACTTTTAAACTCTAATCACGCGTGTGATTTGGTGGACGATTTATTGTGATGTCTTAACTTCACTCTACGGGGTTATTGACAAATTCACTAAAATATACATGTACGTAGGAGCAAGAAATTGTAAAACGCAGTTACAACAACAACAGTTCAAACTGGTGGCGTATAGTTCACTAATATCCGATTCTGGACCAGAAACAGTGATCACTTACGGTGCCTCTGGGAATCATCGTTCTCCGTCCAAAAGCTGTTAATGATGGATGTAATATCATTTGGTTACGTCATCATACATAATTAATTCTCATTCTCTGTGTTTGTGTTTAAAGGTTCCCACATTTTTCAACCGACTTAAATCTACCGCATCTTATGGCTAGCCAAATCATATCCAGCAAATACTGACTGTATTCCGTTCTCTACATTGGTCCTTTGTATAATGTAGGTCTAAAGTTTGAAATGCATTCTGCTCTGCTTATTAGCAGTTTGTTACCTGTAATCGCCCATCCTGTCTATTTACTGTGGTAATAATTGAAGTATTACATGTGTATTACTAATAAGTAGTGTGGCAGATTTATGAATTTAGATGAGACCCAACTGTGAAAAGTCAGGGCTTCGGCTGGATTCGAACCAGCGACAGACACACCATGCCTCAACGCGGCAAGGGCTCTACCAGCTGAGCTACGAAGCCACGCCGGCAGAAATCCTGCCTGGGCAGTCGATCCCCTGGATCATTTGGTGGATTCCATATGAGACAGTGGGACGGGTGGGTATCCGAGTCCAAATGTGAAATTTCAGAGCTCCTGGCGTGGCTTCGTAGCTCAGCTAGTAGAGCCCTTGCCGCGTTGAGGCATGGTGTGTCTGTCGCTGGTTCGAATCCAGCCGAAGCCCTGACTTTTCACAGTTGGGTCTCATCTATATTACATATGTCGCAAACTCCTCTAAAAATATGCAATGTTTGCTGGTAAGTCATGGAACAATGTGCGCATTGAAACACTTACTAGGCTCCCAGTTTGCAAATGTAACTAACAGAAACGAACAGAATGTTGCTCACATTTACTTCTTATGTAAAAATGTCCATGTTGTTTGACGCCTTATAAGGACAACACTTTTTGAAAAAGATATAAGTCAAGTACACTGAATATCATTAACATATAGACATATACATAATGTACAATATTTCCCTGGTTTTATATGTGGACCTAATGATAACAATTTTGGAGAGCACGCTTTTATTTTCATGCTACTGTATAAATTAAAGAAGGACGAGCTTGTCATGTTATTAACATACCGTTCTGGATTTCCAACACTTAGCCTTCACGTTTCTTATCTGAACACTGCTTAAATCACAGCCGGGCAAGATCAAATAATATAGGGTAGTCTGCTTAAATGCAACATAAAAAGGACACACCCCGGCGCTCTCAAACAATGTTTCCTTTTATGCGTGTATGTTTGTTTCCTGTTATCGGTGACCTAGGTGACCCATCTCAACAAAATCCAATTGTCGATTAATTGATTTCCTCGCCAACTGGCCATCTCTGCCCTGCCTCATCTTGACTGCACGTTACGCATCGGGTATTGTAAACAGCTGATAAACGTAGTCCCGAAAAGCAAATTGATTGTATGACGATGTTAACTTCATGACAGTTGTTATCGGTGGTCGTAGTTGTGAAATGCCCAATTATTCTTGCTGAATATTAGTGATTTTATGCATTCTTCTAATAGAGACTTGCGAGTAAAACAGTTCACAGTGTGCTGCCGAAATCCAGCTTGTTTTTTCTAGACAACAACAAATACAAATGCCGAATCAGCATCAACTCGATTAAAGTATCATTTACCTTCAAGTATACTTCTTGCTATCCATTTCTGATGACATATAAATCCATCAATTACGCGTTCAAATTCCAATGTGTTACTGAATTTTGATCTTTTACATTTTGTATGTCAAGCTCGATCAGTCTGCTTTCAATCGATAGAACAAATGACTTGATGAGTGAATGTAATCACACAGAACGCACGATCAGTTGTTATCTAAAACTAAGTATAGCCACAGTTGAATTCATTTTTACTCTATTTCAGTGAGTAGACTTTGGTCATTTCACGAGTTATTGTTCAACGATTGCTGAGGGCGAGCCATTTTCTTTCATATTAGGTCGAGCGAAGTAACAGATGACTATCGGTTATTTTGTCCAACAGAATATATATGAACCGTCTGGTTTTGCTTCATACTTAAGCCATGTTTGACAGACTTCAATTTCATTGGGATAGATTAGTATACCCCACACCCAAGTATCCATACCAATAAACGTTTTCTAATCAGCTCAGTATCTTTCGAACTGTGTGGAAAATGCAATTTCGAAGTGTTTCCATTTACATTCCAATTACGGCTTTTTTGTTATCTCACACTTCATTCCTTATGATCATTTCTTTTTTGACACTCATACAAAGAGACATAGTTGAAGTAAACAGGCAACTAACTGACACCTTCATGTATGCTTGAATAAAACAGATAGATAATGAAGTTCGTATGATGAATTTATTCCCCAGACATCTTTTAGAGACACTGTTGTAATACTTAAACTGATTCAAACAAAACGAATGCATATTGTGTGATGAGTTCCTAACACACCTGCACCTGAGCTGAAAAACCGTAATGCAATTGTGCAACGTTTCGGCAGACACCGAAAGCTTATGGTGAACAATACACACAGTCTGAGTACACTAGAATTGTCTTACGCTGTTGTAAACCTTGCTTCTGGGGAGCCTGAACAATTTTCCAGGTCAAAACTGTAATTTCACGTTTCAAATTGTTCGGGCTAACTTACATAATTTTATGTTCATAATTTTATCTGCCTAATATAACTGATATTATCGATTGATATTCCGATGGGTAATGTTTCATCTATTTTGTATAGCTCGGCCAAGAAGTTGTTCTGAACACCCTCAAGAAAGGCGATTACTTTGGAGGTACGTTCCCGAGTGCTTGATGTTAGTCTGTTCTCCTCTGCTGTTACTCTGGTCATACGTGTAAATTGTTTGTTTTCCAAGTCTTTCTTAATATATTTTTATAATGTGCTGCCACTTCATCAGTATTGCACAGTGGAACCCACTGCGCCTCAATGTACCTTTCCTTGGTTGTACTACAGATAACTTTATGTATTTAAAAAGAATACCAAGTGAGGACATGGTGCAGCTCTCCTAACGTGACTGTTCTTAGTGAGCACATAAGTCATGTCATCTAGATGAGATGAACGTAGACGATTACACTTCCAAGTACCACAAAGATGGTAGCTGTAGGCCTTGATTCCCAATCTGTTCTCATTATTGCTTGTCTGGATTCCTTAACATCAAGGCTTCATCTCCTACGTTCCACACTTGCGAATATTAAGGAGAACAGGAAAAACTAACCACCATCTTACATTATCAGAAATAATGTGGCTTAAAAATTCACTAGTTGGTTCTGTAGATAGGTTTACCATAATGTCATTTGTCTATCCACATCATGCATATTGCTCCTTGCTTGTCATATATGTATTGTACGGCGGGAATACTGGTTGGTGTGATAATGTTCTTTAGCTTGTTCCTCGTATCCTGGATAAACCTCCACAAATCTTTGAGTTTAATAATTTCCCGGACCGTTTACACTTAACCCATGTAACGAAGTCAGGATAGAATATGTTGCGCTTTTTTTGGTTTCGCTTGAGTCGTCACACCGTGAGCAGAGTAATGTGGATATGTGGGTATGTATGAGAGAGGACGGTACAGATACCAGCGGTGTTGGCTGCGTTGGACCCGCCAACCCTGTAGGGCATGCAACGAATAAACACAACTGTTCCTCCCAATCACGGTACTGTTCGGAATGCAGAGTAAAACGTCATAAACGCCAAACAACAGCGAGTTATTCAGTACAGTGTGTCAATACGTTAATTTGCATGTGCATATGCCTGATGAGGGTAATGGGTTGTTAACCGAGTTTGTGTGCCGGTTAAGTAGTCCACAGCCGTGCGCTTAGAAAGAATTTGCCTAAGTAATCTGGTTACAATGACTCCCCATTTATTTTCAAGTCAAAACCGACAAAACTAATCATGTGGAAACTTGCTTTCACTCTTGCTTGTTTTCTGATTACGGTGTCATAAATTTTCCTGTCACTGGTTTGATGAAGAATAACGGAAAACGGACTGCTCGCCAAACCGCTTACTTACCCATTTACTAATACAGTCGTAGCAGAAGACGTTAGAATAACTCTCGGAATCAACTTACAATGAACTATCACTGAGTGCTAGGGTCCAAGGTTTAAGCATAATGGAGTTCTCGGGTAGTTCACATCATTTTTGGAAACATGTGCTATGTTTTGCTTTTGGTGGATTAGAGTAATGCTATACACAAATCTTCCAGGGTTGCTTCGGTAGGAATACCAAAAATCAAAAATATACCACAACAAGCATAAAAGCTTGGACTAGTTAGAGAGAGGTAACGTGCAACACGGTAAACAATCTAAATCTTAAACTGTGACTGATATAGCGTTTTTGTCTGGGGCGTCCAACCAGTCATGCAAACAGATTAATGGTGACTATGTTTAATGGCCTTGAAAACCATATTATATGTTGTCCCAGAACCTCGGCATTTACTGGCCATCAAGAACTCGACGGAAGCACATCGTCGTAATTCAAAACTTGATTAACACAGACCAACTATGCAGGCTTCGTGTAGTTCGTCCGATATTTTCTACACAACTCGATTCAGGTGTAATGTGTAGTTGCATTAGCAGAACGCCATAAGGTCTATCATATATCCGGAGGCATCCAGTGACCAATAGTTGTAAGTAAGAACTGTGCCGTCGGTTATGTGGAATCCTGACTAGTGTTCACATACTGGATGTCCAAGTCTGACTGACTGAGTGAAAGGAAATGACGAGGCTACACGGTTGAGTATTGCCAGAAATGCATACTCCCTGATTATAATTTAGGACGCCAACAATCCTTACTTTTAAAGAACACAAAGGGAGCATATGCTTAGAATATACTAGTGTTATGGGCTGATTGTACATCGAATGTGATCATTTCAACTGAACGTAAGCAAAACACAAGCCAAATTTACAACGAAGTGTTTCATAATATAGCTAAAGTAGAACTACATTTCAGAGACTTCTCAAGGTTTCTTTTGCTGTTTTTTTGTTGTTTTCAAGTTTGTTCGCTGATGGCACTTCGTGGGGTTGCTGCTTTTCCGTTCCTGTATTGACTAGAATGAATATTGAAACAAAACGTTTCCTTTTTGTTATAACTTAGACTACTGACGGAATTTTAGTAACCGTTTCTGGTAACTTCATTTGACAGTATGGTGAATAATACCCCGATTTTAAGATGAACACCATGTGATATCTGCTTAAGAGCTCGTGTGTGTGTAATCAATGTACTGCTATAACTTATCTTTAACTGGCAGGTAATGAAATTTTGGTTTTTACCACTTAATGCTCACGTGAAACGTACCACCATTTCTGCATTCACATACAATTTTAAGTCACTCCCGTTCGAACAGAAATCTACTATACTGCCGGCGGCATGATTTCAAATTTTCGGCATTTGTAACAGCTCTCAATGAACTTGTTATATTTTTTGTTAGGTGGATTACGCAAACTCCTGAATGTAAAGATCACTGAGTGCATGTTCAGATCTTCAAACACCTGCAAACACCAAACTACAAGCTACAAGGATATGAGCATTAATCAGACAATACTATTATTAGTTCAACCACACCCATTTTGCGGAAGCAACATGCTGAGTTGTAAGGAAATTTGGAATACTGCATATTATTCTGCATGATTTACTGTTCAGTACAAAATGATGAATTATCCTGTTGGACACGACCATATCTTATTGTTACGTAAATATAATTTCCTACATTGGGCGGGACTGTGCGATATTTTTCAACCACCGCAGTTCCACTCCTTTGCACGTCGCATTTCAATTGTCATCTCGTACTACTTCACATGCATATGCCCACGTTCTCAAAAGCTGTTCTATCACTTTCACCTAACTCTTAAATAAGTCGTGTCAGTTCTTGTAATAGAAACCGTCTGGCTGCTTCTTTGTTTTTTGTATTGTTTATTAATCTCCATCAAAACTGTTGATATGTACATCACAGAACTGTTGAGATAAGTTGTCTTCATGAATTAAATTTTGAACAATACCATTTCGTTGCACTTTTCCTGAAGAACTCGCCCTCATCCTTCATGAGCCTCGACAAGCCTCTGCAAAAGCAGTCGGAAGGACAAAATTGGCTGGTAAGCAACAATCTTTACGTAATTGTTTGCTCAAAAGGTCGAAGATTCCCGTATAGCTGATTTTACGTTGCCTGGATACGCTGTTTTATCACCTTTGTTAAACACATGTGAAGTTACCAATTTACATAAAGTTGATCGGAATAGATTGTTATCCGACTATTATGTAACGTAGCTTCAAGCTTGGGATTGCTTAAAGAAACAGACTGTCTTTGGGGACCAAATTTGCGCTTGTTCATGTTTCTTCCCATCATACACGGCTCGCTTGACTTGTTCACATAAGAGAATCGTTACACCCATTCATGTTGTAAAAAAATGCGGCTGTCATGTTACCGCGAAACGGTAGAATTAATTTAAAACCTTTGACTTGGAACGAACTAATACTTGTTTTTGATGAAGACTAACAAAACAATCAATATTTGACGTTTATTGGGATTTTCGATGTGACATTTATTAAGGTTGTACGTATTAAAACGTGAACTATTGGAGTCTTATGATCAACAGCTCACATTTGCAAACTGTGGTGTCACTTCCTGTGTTCTGTTAATTTTAGCCACAGTGACAGTAATCAAAAAGAAAACGGGACAAAATGAGAGTCAAGCTTTTAATTGCTCCTGATTACTTAGAGTAATCTAATCAGTAGAAAAATCCGAGAAACTGGATAGCAAAAGATGGTAAATGGGAACATTTCGTATTGGCTCTTCAGTATGAAATTTACAGCGAGACGAATCGGGTTTTTATATGGTAAACAGTTGGGAGGTAAACAATAATTCGCCATATAGACAGAGTGGACAATTTCACCAGCGTAGAAGACTGCATAGGACATTTAGAAGTACTCTTGCAGTTAAGGATTATTGATGTTACCGAGTAAACTTTCAAACCTTGTGGAAAATCAACGTGCCAAAGTTATTTGCTGCTAAAGATTCACAAGCCTCGGATACCGCTTGGGCTAATTTTGACGGTTATAAACTGTTTTTGTTTGTTGTTGACTAAGCTGAAACAAAAGCTTCACCTACATTGTATTGAAAATCCCTCTTATTTGAGCGGTTACTTAAACAACTTCAATCTTTTTATTGAACCGACTTGCTGTGTGGAATTTCAGTTAGTGTGTTCCGTTGTATTTGTGACTTCACCAAAAGGAATTATGTAACGTTGACACTTTTGAGCGATATACTGAGGTAAACTTAGTTGTTTTACACTGATAGTATTATCTTTCTCTTTATAGAGCAGCCCTGATATCACCTAGTTGGGGTAGCTGTAGGAAACCCACTGGATTTTGCTCTACTAGACCTTTTCGTACTACAATCTGAGGAAGAGGACGAAACAAGCTTGTTACATTACAAGCGTTACGTCGGCGTTACAACGATTTCCGTGTGATCTGAACAGGTAATAGAAAGTGTGATGTGAATATCAAATCTCACCTAACCAATACCTGAAGATTCCGTGGGAATTTGAACCCAAAGACTGTCTATGTTTTCTAGACCCAATCATGAGTCGTCAAAAAGACGAATCGACTATGTGAGTCATCTACAAGAAATCCACGTGGTAGGTTGACAACTTAAACCTTTGCAGATTTGCACCAATCCAATCTGGACGGACATTGTTGACTTCACTATCCACCCAGGCAAGGCAAATGTGTACACAGAACAGCCATGTGGAGGAAATGAATTTAATTGCTCTCCTACTACACTT
>JTDE01000139.1:156363-171179 GCA_014338405.1 Paragonimus skrjabini miyazakii
GTTCACAGTAGGAAGAATGCACTATCCGGAGAGACTAGAAGATAAGCAGGTCTACATAGAGCTGCCTATTAAGGTTGATTACACTATGCATCAGACAAAAAATAACGGTGCAATACCTCGTAATTGCGTGGCTAATTGAACCAGATAGTGGATTGACTTTGATTGATGTCACATGAACTGGTATGACAGTTAGAAATGTGTGCAGTTTGGGAGAGTAGAGTGGTACACAAACAGGTCTATGGGTGTGCGTTGTGGAGGTCGAGTAATGCGTGAACTGTTGAGGCACCTAAACCAGTCAGTATTGCACGTGTCAGCCAAGTTTGTCTGCTTGTATATATTCGTATTATCTTTGTTTTCCCCACTTTTTTCACCTAGCACTGGACGTGTGCAGTTTCGAACGCTTGATGGGCCCTTGCTTAGACGTGATGAGCCGAGAGGTCAGCAATTACCGGGCTCAGTTAGTAAAAATCCTTGGAGAGGCCTGCCTGAAT
The DNA here is from genome assembly GCA_014338405.1 of Paragonimus skrjabini miyazakii. Taxonomy (NCBI): domain Eukaryota; kingdom Metazoa; phylum Platyhelminthes; class Trematoda; order Plagiorchiida; family Troglotrematidae; genus Paragonimus; species Paragonimus skrjabini miyazakii. The sequence continues at coordinate 156,855 of JTDE01000139.1, forward strand.
ACCTTTCCCGCTTTAGTTCACCACTCGGAAACGGGAATTACTGAGGAGACTTCCTCAGTGGCACATCCCAACAAATAGATCTTTGCGGACTGTGTCTATTACTGTTGGTGTCGTTGTGTCTCTTGTTTATAGCAGTTCCATTAACTATTTTCATGTATGTTGACTTTTGTGATACTTCTGTTGTGAGATTAGTAATTGTTTTGCTGGATTTTGCATTTATATCTCCTGATTTCGACATGCCGGCGTTCACTGGGTGATATGCCACTTTGTCCTTCATTAACGTTTATCCCCTTTTGTTTCCTCAATATCTCATTTTAAGCAGACGATATTGATGTTTGTTTGTGTGTGATACCCAATCACAACTGTTTTTCACCCATTTCATTCAGTACAGTTTAAACCGTAGTGCGGTTTGGGTTTCTGTTGGAGGGTTATTTTTTGTGCACAATACTTAAGTAAGTGTTATGGTCTAATTGGGGTGCACAGAGGGTTGAGAATAGCGAATTAGCTACGAAAACTATTGGTAATGAAGCTGACTACAAAATGTTCGGTTGTGATATCATTTTATATGAAACTGACCATTTCTGTTAAACACTCAGCAGATTAACTCCATCTTCGGGGCCTGGTTTACCAGTCACATGAAATCTTTGAGTACAAACTAAATGAGTAGCTTTTAGTCCAGTACAGTAACCTAACGATGTAGACAACACTCAATAATTGTCGTGTAAGGGATGACAAATGTCTTACTGCTGTGTCAAAAAGTGTATACACTACGTCATAAAATTACTGTCTTTGTCAGAGGCGCCGAAATAAACTTTGAGATTAGTGTCTGTCAACCAACCAAATATATCCGAATGAACTCAAAAAGGCTCAGTGACATAGTACGCATATGCAACCTTTGAAATACAGCTGGAAAAAACGTCGTATGTTCACTACTTCGCCCTAAATTACAGTACGCCATCTACTTCTCAAACCTATCTAATGGCACAGTTTTCCTTTAACTTACCGAAAGAGTGATGAGTGTAAATTGAAAATTTTCCGTGTAATCTTGTTAACCGGATAAGAAATTCTCTGACTAAAAAGTAAAAGTTGCTTCTTTTTTGACCACGAAAACTGCTTACAACAGTTAGCACATATCCAAAAAGATATAGGCAATGGTAGGCATGTTCATGGTAGGTTTTGCAATTGAATCACAGATTCAGTGAGTCCTGAAAATCAAATGAAGAAGCCTGACGAATTAAGTGTCTCACGTTATCTCCATTCGTTTAAATCGCATTTACTCAAGCTTACCTCAAGAAACATGATAATGACTTTCCTAGCGGAGTTTAATCAGGCTGTCATATTTATTCGTTTCGCATTAGCCTATCCATTTGTGACATACATCCATAGTGGCTATTGTTCCGATCCTACGGAATAGTAGCTCCAGCCGTCCTCTATTTTGTCCGTGATAGGAAAATTTCATGCAAATGACAATTTTATCGGAAAAAATGAGTCAGTAAACACTGGGTACAAATGACTGAAAAAAATGTAGCAACCTTAAAAATGCTGGTGTGATATTACTCGCCTTACCTTATCATGTCTAATAGCTCAATTTGACCGTTCACAATGTGTAAATTCGTTGTCTAACATCTCTATAGTTTCATTTGGCTACTGTGGGTTTTAACGATTGGCTTTTTGTCCTGAGAAGTACGACTTTGTTCAGCCTCTTCAGTTGGAGGATAGGACTATCTGTGTTATCGCTGATATCGTTCTGTTTATTGATGGTATACACGCGGATGATAAAACGAATAACAGCTAGTGATAATTGGGGTGCTGCTAGACAAAAGATGTTTTATTACACGTTAGTGTATAGTGCTCCTGTATGACTGATTGCGTTTGTACTCAACTAAAAAGCTGACATTATTGATATACACAGTACGATGCAGAGCTGAACATTGGCAGCTAATATCCGTTAGTCTGCTCGACCTTGACCTAAAACGGATACATTCATCTGACACATTTTGATCCTTCGCATGTCTGTAGTCTGCTTGTCTAGTCTTTTCGTAAATAGCAATTGTTTTTGTCAGTGCACTACTTACGGCTGAAGAGGATGATGACAAAATGGACGAAACAGTCGGTTGATAATTTCACTTTATCATACAATTTGTTCGCTGAATACCATCCATTCATATATATCCAGCCATCACATATCTGCATGCTACCCGTATCACATCGGCTTGAACCTCCCACAGCGCATTCAGTTTTCCTGCACCAGCCCGTCCTACTGAAAAAAAAACTAAACAAATAAAGTATCAGTGTTGGAAGCGTGTTTACAATGGTTGTGTGACAAATATTCTCACTCAGACTGCACTATTAACCAGTGTCACTAAGGTTATTGACAGTGGAGTAGATTCACTTGGCTGATGTATCACGATTTCGCATGGAGAAGTGAGATGCAGTAAGATGTCAGAATGTGAAGTTGCAAGTGTGAACTAACCACTAATGGAACGGAAACTACATGGGTACCAACAGTAGTCCAGTAGAAGCATAATTTACCAATTAATCAACTGGAAGGAGTTGGTTGTTCTCATCTGGTGGCACCCCCAGCAGTCCGGTTCAAAAATACGTGCTTCAGAAAAACGGGTTCTGTAGTATGAAATGATATTTCTCGGTGAAAGAATACAACCCGTATGGGCCTGTAAATCATTTCTTACTACTGACGTCCTGCTCGGTCATGTGGTTGTGATCCTATCCTGCCTCTTTACCTTACAGGACTTATTCCTCAGTTTATGCAACTGTAGAGGCTTTTACGTCTGCGATTAGCAACTTCTAAACTCACCGGAACGTGAATCACTGCCATGTCTGTTTAATTTCAGGGTCGGGTTAGGTAGCCTATCCTGAATGGTGTTTCCGGTTGTGTAGTCAGAAGCTTGCTCATTAAGAAAGCCCTATTACTGCGGAAATCAGTTTCGAGAAACATGTTCATATAGTTGTTTTTTCGTCCGATAGTGAGTGTCCGACAATGGTTCACGACTATACTACCTAAACTATATGCGTCTTTGGTAGTTTTGTGAGTTGGAAAATAATGACTTCATTTGGTGCAGAGTGATTTGATGAGCATCAGAGATTCCAGGTTTCTGCGCTCTGGAAACTAACACATTCTGATCGGTATATCAGTTTTAAATCGCCGCATCCAATATCTGTGAAGAGAACAGTCATCCGATCACTGGTCAGTAGAACCAATAGGATTTCGCCAATGAATTTTCCAGAATAACAGAGATTTCTCGCATTAAAGAAATGCTAGCTACTAACCAGTATCCAAACGTACGTACTGAAAACACAATTAAGTCCACCTAGACTAAAGGAAAGACCGAAGACACCAGGACTCTCAATTATGTTGTTCAAACATCGTATCGTGAATAAACGTCGGAAAAAATCGCTCCATACTTCATGAGTACGCTATCAGGACCGTATTTCGGTTAGATAATACCTTAGAACTACTGATGATACATCCCAAGGATCGAATTTCTGTGGGCGACCAGACAAACTGCATTTACGAAATCAAATGAGGTGATTGCAATGTCGGTTACATAGAAGGGAAAAGCAAGCAACTGAAAGTACGTTTGACAGTATGGCGGTTTCCTCCTAAAGACGAGCATCAATTTCAGAAGTTAAAGAAGGATTTGACCATCGCACTACATGCACTGTCAGAGAATCAAAATGCATATTTTGATCAAGCTCGAGTGGTCCATGACGATCTTACTTTCCAAGCAAACCAATGCCCTATTGAAGCTATCAACATTTACGTACGAAACGCTTGTTTAAATCACAATGATAGCAAACTCTTGTCTGCAATGTGGCATAAATGAATAGGTAACATTAGACACAGACACATCTTATCTACATCAGTCTCACCTCTATTCACTGAACAAAGGATTCGACCAATCAGTTCAGATGAAATGCAAGTTTACCTGATTACGGCGAATACCAAGTGACCTCCGTTTCTTTTTTAATGCGGTTTCGCTCACAACACTTCCAACGAAGGCTACCGGAGGTGGTTAAAACGTTGACTATTAAAACTTGCTCGTAACGTTGTGTTGTTTCAGATCCATTCACAGATTTCAGTTGTATGTGCTTCTCAGAAATAATCCGCAGCTGGACCATAGTATCTCTTGGTCACACAAGTCACTTGTCTCTTTCGCATAACCTAGAGCTTCACGATTGGTTTATTTAAGAACATTCGGTTTATCAGTCCTGCATTTATTTTCCTTGATGAAATAGTCATATTACGGTGACACGACAAGCTTGCACTGGAACATTATTTTGTTGGGCACTTACTTTGCCGCTCATTTGACATGAAAATTATCAACATGACGAATTTCTTTGCATTTGCACCAGTGTACAAAATTTATGTACTGCCCAGACTAATTTAGTCTGTAACACCAATTTATGAAAATGCGTCCATGGATATCTTTACCCATGTATTATTTGACGTTGTGCCGAAGAATACTAAAACTCGAGCTAGTCTGGTGACACCATTACGAAGTCACGCAGATTGGATAGTTTTTATCACTAAAAGCATGCAGATTTAGTAAAATGTGTTAGAACGAACTCCTTATTTACTCAAAAATGCACCAGATGCATTCGTGACAAACGCCAATTGATTTCCTTTATTGACGAGACAGTCTGTGATCGCAGAAACTCAAGATATTCCCTGTAAAACTATCCAGCAGCCGTTTGAGCCAAGTATTGATTTCATTTGAGAAATTGTTTGTTGCATTAGAAGCCAGACAATACAAGTTTTTCTTTTTTCATATTGACAATATTGGAGGCTCTCCCATTTAGTTGTCCATCACATGTGAAAACATGCCACAAAGCAAATGATAGTGCATTTTATTTTCTAGTCATCATGCAATCTACTTTTTTTTTATGTCCATTTCACTTTCCAAAAGCAAATATTCTGTTTCTGTTATCGGGAAGTGGGTTCCATTCTGTGACTGCTTTCTGTAGAAGTTAAGGTGATTCATTATTAAATCAGCGCAAAAACCGGAAGCAGTGCGTATCGATTTTTCGTTCGTATGATTTGTTGTCATCATTTGTGCAAGCGGTTCTAATAAATCTTTGATATTGAGCGGATACCAAAAACTTATTGTTATGAAGATCAATGACTTCACATTGTTAAGGACGATCAGTCCACAGTGACATAATGCATGATATTTATTTGTGAGATCTTGCGTGGTCTTGCGATTTACTTTCAAGTCGGATACTTGGACAAAACAACGTCCATTGCACGCATCGATTAGTGATTCAGTGACGCTTGCATTGTATGGCAGTGAGCCTTCAGATTGCTCATTTCATACATTTATATATATATATATGGACTAGATAGGAGACGCTTATAACATCTTCGATCTCGAACCAACCTAGCCTGACATGTAGATTGCGACCTTTTAAAACAAATAGAATCTTACTGAAACATGTTCCAATCTTGATTCCTTAATTCGACCTGTTCTTCTCGAATGGTGTAGAACCAATTATGTGATGGTTGCAAGTAAATGGTCTCTTAATGTCGGTTCATAAAAGTTGAACAAGTCTCAGTTAGTTTCGTACGTTCAGTGGAGTTACGCCGTCATTTTTATGTTGTCCCCTTATATCGCGAGCAAAGTACGTGACCACATAAAAGACCGGATATTATGGGGTTACCTAAAGAAGGAGAGAAATCGACCAGATAACGGGGTATAGAAATAACATATTTACTAGGGGTCGAATGATGCGTACACGTTGGATAAACACAACTGTATCAGTTGGAGTGGTCAACAAAGTATCGACGTTTATTTTCACAATATGTGGTTTTCTGTTTTACTAATTACGAATGTCCTTGAAGGAGAGATATTTGGCCGGACTACCTTTTATTTTACTCCATATGAATGACCTACTTAAAAGACTTAACTCAATCGGTATGCTTGGGACTATTATTCTTTCAAAACCCCAACGTACACTTGCTTTTATTCGTAAGATTCACATCGAGAGATAGATGAAACCCGACAAATGTAGGCACACAAATTAGTCCTTGTTAACACTGCTTCATTACCGCAGTTTTCTGAGCTGCCACGGTAACTGGAATACTTGAACGGACTATATCTGACAATCAAGAACGAGATTAATAATACAGCTGTATACAATTGCAACATACCTTCAAGTGTGTTGCAGAACTGGACACTGAGTGCGTTTTGGACTCCCACTTAATGGCTTATTTTGAGTAGACTATCACCGATTGAAACAGATGGATTTCAGCTTTTAAAACCGTTGGTTTAATTGGGGTTACCATCAATATACACAGGTTTGTAAATTCGTATGACGTTCAGCTTGATACAGTTACATCTAGAGCAACAGCGGTGTTAATCAAAGCGCATATTTTAATTGAAAGTTTGCTGACATTCAGTGCTGAAACTGCTCAGTACTTTCATTGTATTCATAGTTACAACCTTATACAAAGCGGTCAGACGAAAGTCTTGGGGTTCGTAAATTTTCGAACATTCGCGATTTAGACTAAAGTGAGAGATTTTGCGTTTTTCTGATAATCGTGATTTGGTAACCTCTAAGTAAGAGTAGTTTTTGGTTCGAGGTTGTCCACCTCAAAAATTACATCAACTGAATAAGTTTATGATATTATCAAATATACGGATGAGTTGACGGTGATGCTGTTGAATACTTAATGCCATCAGTGGTTGATAAACACTATAGCGCTTTGATCCACCTGATGGAGAATCCACTGGCCTCCGGATTGAAACGTCGCACGTAATCTTGTGATTTGGTCGAATTTACCCACAACAAATATCTCTCAGTGAAATAAACTCAGTTGTAATTGGTTACAACCAGCCTTTACTGTAAACGTTATTTCCCCTTACATTTACGGGCTACTGAATGTTTGCACAACACGTGACTGTGCACGAGTATTGGTGTATTGTATTCGACTGTAAAGCATAACATGAGAGATGCCATAATCACTGCGGAAGTGACTGCATGAATAAAGCGTACTGTGAAAAGTGAGGTTGTGACTGCCAGTGGAAGCTGAATATTAGCAACACATATGTTTATCTATGCACACTTTTCGGTTCGTTGCAATTAACGTTTACATTGTACGATAAGTATTTTGAGTACAATCAGATTTGATCATTACATCGAAGTTACTCAACAACAACAACAACAACAATAAATATTGGAGTAACAATAGTACCACGTTTCAGCACCATATTTTTCACGTGTCAAATTATCAAACCGATTTGTGTAGACGTTAGGCCACTTATTCTAGGCGGATAAAACCGTGTAATGAAGCTTAACATTGGTAAGGAACAGAACGGATATGTCGTGTGCCATCCATCAGTCACTTGTACTAACGATATTTTTCGTTGCGTTTTTTGGAGCATATTGCATAAATATTAGCCTCGTTTCATTCAAAAATCATTTGCCCGCGTTCACTGGGCAGACGCAGCCTGCCATATTTGGATCGTTCACCGTGAATATTGAACTTATGTTTTTTACCGTTCACCTGCTTCTGGTTAGCCTGTATAGTGGTGGTGATATTCAACAGTAACACGCGATAAACATAAGAAGTGGCAAACGTGCCAAAGCACTGGAAGAAAATACGCATCCTGTAAAATAAAAGGAGGGGAAAGACATAGTGGGAGAAAAGAGTTGCGCCCATCTACATCACGATTTCCAACATCCAACGCTTTGCTACACCGGACGGTCACTTCAACCAGAGGTGGATATTTTTCATTGGTCCACAGTCAAGAAGACAGGATTGCCCAAATGAAGTATGTTTCATGGTGGATGTCTTCCCAACACAAACATGTCATACGCTGGTCATCAGATTGTCACTCCCAGCTAATTCCGCTATTCGCAAGAAAAGCGCGGTACAACAACCAGTTGGCTGACATTCGTACAATGTGACCACAGCAGGATAGGATGTGAGCCGAGGTCAGTACAACCAGAGGCCTGTAAAGCATATCTTGTTCCCAGTTCACCTAGGTGACTTTCGTCAGTTCTGCTAATGTGTGCGCGCCACACGCCACTGATGGTTTCGAGACATTACTGGTCCGAAATAGGATTCTTTGCGAGGATGGACCAGGTTTCGGAGCCGTACAGTAAGACCGTCCTTGAATTGGAATTGTACATTTGGACCTTCACGGAAAGAATGAGATAATGCGGACGCCATAGATGGAGTAAGTTGACAAACGCCATACGAGCCTACGATCTCATCAGACTTTCCACCGGCACTGATACAGCTCCTAAGGCAGATGAACTTTCTTATATGAAGTAGAGGATTTAGTTGATTTACGTCGAACATCACTCAAAACTATACCATTTTACATATCTATTTCCATTTTAGGCACAAGATTTTCCATTTCATGCAAAAGCAAATCACTTTGGTGCATTAGGATTTCCATGTTAAAATCTTGGACGTGACTGCTAAAATGCGATTGGTCCAACTAACCGGAAGGGACAACCAATCTTAATTAGAGCACTTTAGATTGGCTACTTTGATAGAGGAAGTGGTAAGGGTTATGCAAGGGACGTCAGCGGCTTTGCTTAATGAGAATGGGGTCAGCGGTCACAGTGGAGCACAGATCATCTGACCCTGTCCCTACTAATTCATCAAACTGCGGACCGTATTGGTTCCTTTGACAGGTAAAGGGGTGCGAGTGGTTAGGAGTGTCTGTGGATCTCATGTCCAATAGGAGTTAGGTTTAGGGTCGTGGTAGATTTCGAGTTGCAATTTGAGAGTGAATCAGTTTGTGAGGACGTTTTCATTAGTTCTGTTGCATACATGGCTGACGGACGCAATTACACTCGGATCAGTCCCGAAACACGCAGACGTATTATCAAAGCATTCGAATGGGGCGATGACTGGCGTATGGTTGTCGCCCTGAACGCAGTTGCAACGGTCACACTCACCTAAACATTCCAACAAGCCCTTTTTGTAAACATGTCCTATACTTCAGTTCCGCTCTTGTTAAAACTCGTCAGTAGTGCATATCCTTACGCGATGAAAGAACTCTAACAAGAGAAGAACTGAAGCGTAGTGCATTTTCTCGGAAAGAGTGACTGGAATGTTTGTGAAAATACAGCGACCTCAATCGTTTGTGAATAATGTGCATTCTATGAACATGAATTTCTGAGGTACCTTCAACAGCTCACCAGCAAGAGAGATAGTAGCCAAGAGACCTGCCAGTCTACCAACAGTAATTTGCATTTATGATAATAATTAACGTGTTCTGGGCATCTTGTCAACCCTCACAGATTGGAGCAATGTAGTCTGTATGCCTCACATCTCGTGAATATTTGCACCAGTATATTTGCAATCTGTCAGGTCTGTCCTTAGGACCTCGTTTTATTAAAAATAAGATATGGAAGAGGGGGCCAGACAACCCTGCCGCACCCAACACGAGACGCTAAAGGTCGGCGATACGTTGCCATAAGGCTTAACCCCAAACGAGATCAGTCAGTAAATTGTTGTCGGGATGTTCACATACTTCTTAGGTACACCCTTCCTCAACAGACAGTTTCAAAGTACAGTTCTGTCAACCGAATTGAACGCTCCTCTAATGTCCAAGAAGATAACAACAATCGGCCATTTATATGAATGATGGATTTTAAGCATCTGACGAAGTGTAATGATGTGATCAGTGCAGCCATGACCGAGGCAGAACCTGGCTTGCGCCTCAAGGGTATATTCTTCTAGTGTTCCGATTAGTTTACGGAATATAAAAACTGTAAACAACTTCAACGCAACAAGAATCAGGATAACCGTCGGCATTTCGCACACGAATTGCATGAGCTCTATTTTGAAGATGAGAGTAATGTTGGCCAAACCCTAGATATTTGGAACACTGATTCAGCTTTTCTGGAACAGAGCCGTCAACTCTTTAACTAAGACTAGAACTCCACCTATAAAAAAGACGGGAGAAGGTTCGTCTGGGCTAGTTGGTTTGCGCTCTTTCAATAACTTGACATTAAATTAGACCTTCTGTTTCAACAGATGGAGAATCGCCTACAGATCGGTGATCTTAGGTAGTCAGAAGAAGTGATAAACAACGTAGTAAGCCAGTTGGCCGGCCGTTGGAAGTATCTTGGCAAGCTTCCTAAGCATAGTTGCAGGTTTTAAATAGGCTCGCCGTTGTTGCCGCTTCCAGTGATTACAGTGGTTTGTATATCCTCCGAATGGGGTCCAGCCATTCGAAGTACCCGGCACATCCGTTGAAGCTTGTGCTGTTCATGATGATTTGTACGACTTGCTTGGACGTGGTCCACGGTTGTAAGAGACCGAGGATGTCTGCCCTTCTATACGGACGGCCTGCTGTTCGAGAGCACATTGGTTTCGCTTAGGGTATCTGTAAACCAGTTCCGACAAGGCAGCATACGACTTGTCGCAGTATCAATAAAACTGCCTATGTGGCTTTTTCTAGGAGATCCGGTTGCCAAAACTACACCCACGAAATTCTGGCAGTACTACCGCTCATTTTCAGCGACTGCCCATTCGCTGGTACAACCTCAAGATTTTGCAGCTAACTGTCATAAGAAAAGCCATATCGAATCCACAGCCTAGGAATGTGACAGTGGCGTTGAGTTAGCCCATCCGTTTACCCGGATAGTTGGTATTCAGCATGGATAAAACAGTTGTTCACCACGTTGGCTGAACAGGGTTTCTTGGGTTTTTCAGGTAGTTCACGACGGAATATTTTAGATGTTTTATGGATTTTACGACATTTTGTTGTTCATTCGTACACATTGTCATCACCAATGCGTCCCAGTTGGTTCCCATATGATGGTTTGCCTCACATAAACCATTGGTAAAACAACCACCTCAGTCCGGACCTTTTACCAGCTTTCTACCGAATGAGTTCAACAGAAAATAAACCCGACCTGTCAATTTCACGGTGTTCTTCAAAAAAACATTTACGTTAGTTCTGTGCATTTACTATTCATGGTTTTTCATTGGTTTCATTGTCTTTCACAATAGGCCTTACGGCAGTGACAGCTAATCAAATAGAGTGAACGGTGTGGTCTCATCGACTGTGAAATAGGGATTGGCAATGAAGTGTGACAGTGAAAGAAGCAAGAAAATCATCCCACAGGTACCACATCACACTCAGTTTCAAATTGGTTGGAAGATTTATATATTTCACCGCTGAGTTGTGAGTTCGACTGATTATATCCCGGGATGATTTTTGACCTGAGAAGTGTCCTTTCGAGTATGAGGCCACGGATGCCCACCCAGATAATAACAAAGTTTACACAATTTGACTTTAAGAGTCCAATAACTTTTGTACAATTTATTGGCATGTAATGAGCATAATTCTAACAGAATGATCGAGTGTGGTCAACTGAGAGCACTGGAAACTGTTTTGTTCACAGTATCGTTTGGCCACGATCCGCACACTGATGTCATTGCTGTGAAAAATATGTGAGGTTTTAAAAAAGCGGGCAAATCAAAAGATACACAACGCTTTTGTAAAAACAAAAATTCAATTGACTGAAATTGTCCATTGGGTTTCACACATTATGTTTCATCTCCCTCTGTCTGTCTTCCAGCCTATCCTGATCTTTTCTTTTCCTTATGATAGGTTTTGTTCATTAAGGTCCTTCTAGCAAATGATGAGGAGAACAAAAAAACATGCACTCGATCGTCTTTTATATCCATTTCTTTTTCTCTAAAACGATCGATATATTTTTCATCTATAAGTTACCGATTGCCTGCAGGTGGTCAAATTAAACTCGACTCGGCACTCAAAAGTACAGCGCGTCACATTATTTCACGGTCGTTGTGTTTCAATTAGGCCGTCTGTAGTAGTCGTTTTGCGTGAGGTCTGGACCTACATTATCTAGTAGCTCAACCCGTGTATTTCATCTCGTTTACCATACCAACACTGTTCTCGCTCAACTTGTCCTGCATGTTTATTTTATGGCTCGTTATTATTTTGTGTTGATAAACTTATAGAGGATGTTTTCCTCTGCGAGTTCTCGCTCTTTACTTTTATGGTTGGCTCACTCATGTGATTTGATGTTCAACCTGTATGTTAACAATGTAGTGTTGGCAACTGTGCGGTCTTGACAACAGGTTTTTATAAAGCTTCCACTGGAAAGCTGATTTATTGTTACCAACCTCTTGTGTGAGTACATAATTCCACTTACACAGTTCAGCGAGATGCACACACTTTCACCGTCGACTTACTTCGATTACTAACAGTGATCTAATAGGTTTAGTGAGCGATAACACAAATTTCCGTCTTTGTTTATAATAACGTTTTATGTACAAATCAGCAGCAAGGATAGGTAACGTAACCCAACTAAAGCGACAAATGCATAATTAATGTCATGTATCAGATTTCCAAAGGTAGAAATACACGACAATATGAGGAAAAAAATGCATTTTTTTGTACAAAAGTCGTATGCTTTACGACACACAGTGGACTGCGTGATATGTAGACGATTACAGCGAATGCGGACAGTTAAGGCGGTACATTTCTAAGTTTTGTCCAAAAGTGAATGTCTGATGTCAAACTTTTATCGCAGTCATAGAATTATTGCCACTTCGGTTGTTCATGGAAATCCAAAATATACGTTAATTAAGAGATGAGAATCAATAATTTTCAATCGAAGACTGTAGGTTCCGTGTGCTAGATTGTTCCGTACATTGTTCACATTAATACAGAAAAATAAAGTTCATCAACAATAACGACTAGCAAGTCGTTTTCAAAGTAAGAAATTCTTAGACTTTTGAGTCGGTCATTTGGAACCATTTATTTTATTTTCCAGATGTCTGTATAGTCTTGGATAGGTCCTATTAAACATTTTATGGTGGATATTTTAATGCCTATTTACACTTAGAAAATTTAACTTTTGCGGGTTCTTTTAGAATACTTTAAAACTATCATGTCCAGGAGTTCCATGGACTGATTTTATTCGGCCATGGCGTTGGTGTGTCTTTTTCCGGATGCAATAACAACAATGGATCACAATTCGATTTAATGGGTTGTGGCGTTGGTAATTAGCATCACTGATCACATGACTAAGCACTATAATGGGACTAACGTATATGATGCTCCACTATGCATATTCGAAGATTTAATGATGAAATAAGTTTTATGGATATTTCGCTCGTACCGAATGCTATTTAAGCTTCATTTGACTGCCGCATAATACGCTCGAACGACTGTTGTGTAATGAACCGATAACAATTGAGTAAAATATGATTGCAAGGTTTTAATTGTGACAGCACGCTGACAAAGTAGGCAGACATTTCTCTACAAAGTAGGGGTGAACAGGAGGTCAGGTGTGATTATTAAAACTGGTAAACAGTTGGAAATTTGATAAAGTTATTCGGAACAATACTACTGTTTGTATGCAACTCTTCCATTTTTATGTGTATGTATTTAGATACATCTGTAAGTATATGTTTACAGTCAAATGCTTTCGGAAAATGTTAGTTTTTTATCTCACTTTTGTTAAAACTCATCAATGGCACATGTTACTATCGATCGTTACTGTGACACGGTTGATAAATTAGAAGAGATTTCATTGGGACATACCTTACCTTCGGCCGGATTTAAAGCAAAATGAGTACGTTAATAAACTGCAAGTGATTTGTCAGATAAACTACCAAGCCAAATCGGGACTCAGAACTTTCACATTTGGGCTGAATTACACACATATTTCGATGTTCCTTACAGAATCCATCACACGTTCCAAGATATCGAGATCTTGAACAGGATTTCTCAGATGCAGGAATACATCGTCACCACTGTGGTGAGCTGAAAGGGACCAAAAAGCGAAAATTATGGACTTAGTCAAATTGGTTTCATATTTTGATTTTTTGATGTGTAGCTGCTCCAGAATGTGAGATTCGTTAACTCCTGGGGCAACTTGGTAGTTCATTTTTGTCTAACGCTTATTAGATCTAAGCAAGCTTTTCTGTCTCTCCTTTGAATCCATTACAAACGCAAACTATTTTTAATCCGGTCGCTCCTAGGATTCATATCTCTACTGTATCTATGAGTCGAACGCAGATTTTGAGTTTCTTGTGATAGTTGTGCTAGCCATCAGGCAGTCTGAATGGATCAAAATGTACCAAAGTGTTTCTTGCAGTCATTTTTATGACAAAAGCTTCTTTTGGTTGCTAGGAAGACGAATTTATTCAAACCCCGTTTAAATAGTTGTGCTACGTCTTAAAGCAACATACGTTTTGTAACGTGCGGTCGAAACCAGCGAGCGCGCACTAGTTGAATTTGAATTGGTGACGGAGCGTGCTGCTGTGTTGTCGGCGCCGTTTTAGTTATTGTTTGTGTA
>JTDE01000139.1:173594-185261 GCA_014338405.1 Paragonimus skrjabini miyazakii
ACATCATCCACAATCGATCGCAGCTGTCGCATCCCCATAGATTATCCAGTCGGCCCCTTTCGAAAAGAAGCACTAGACTCGAGTTTCGCTCTCATAACTCATTACTCACAAGCGGAAGTGGTTGAGCGTTCACATATGATAATTCGGTCGTGCCTAACGTGAGGTCAATGGCGCAGTGGTAAACACGGTTGCCTAATGAACAGCATGTCCGTGGTTCAAGTCACGGCGGTGGCGATGATATGCATTACTGATGAGCTCTAATGAGAGCGAAACTCGAGTCTAGTGCTTTTTTTCGAAAGGGGCCGACTGGATAGTCTATGGGGATGCGACAGCTGCGATCAATTGTGGGTGATGTTCAACTTGAAATTAACCACATCCCCGACTACTCATCAGTTAGTAGTACACCTTAGCCGCGTTCAACGCCGCGTGCAAGTCTCCGATCTGATGTGTACGCTGATACTTCTGCATGAGTTTAGCAGCCTGGTATCCTGGTCTTCAACTCATAGGAACAAATAGTTGAGGCGACTCGGCAAGATCAAATGCACGCGGTATTCAAAGTGTAGCCATCGTAGACCAATCTCCTATCCCTAGTGGTACACTTTATATGAAAATACCTGGAGTCGACGATTTATCGGAAAAAATTGGACTATTCATTGTTTTCCGTCAAGAAGCTCAGACCACATTTTATATATGATAGAATGGTTCATACCGGTTTCAACTGCCTGTCTAATGTCGAATGAACGGTTTGGCTACCTGTCCAAAAGAATAATCGTAGTGAAAATATGACAAACAGAACAGTTACCGATGGCTTATATCAATGTGCGTCAAGTTAACTGTTACTCACATACAATTTAGGAATGACTGGTAATGAATACTGCTCAAATTACCTTGTAAACCAGTGAGCATAATAACTTTAGTTGATTTTTCGTTCTTCTTGTCAATGTAAAGAAAATGACTTGGGACTACTGTTCCCCGTAAATATGTTCATTAAAAGTGATGACTGTTTCAGATCTGCTAGAAGTGCGGATTGTTTGTGAGCACAGGTTATTTTGGTTACTTGCACAAATCCGTGTAGTTGAGGATTGGAATTTATTCACATGGGATATAAAATATGCTTAAGATTACGGCACAACGGTTTACACCTTACTGTTAAATAGTCGCAATGTTGATACTATGCCTACTTTCTTGACATCAAACCGCAGTTTGAATGTTACATCAGGAAATCTGTTTTTTCCCCATAACTTTCATACACAAGTGATGATGCCATCGCTACCATTTGGATAAGCAGTACATTTGCAGACAGTGGTTACTGCAATTTTGTGTTATTGGGATGGATTCATTGAATTTCTTGTGTTTTCAGAAGACCCAGAGCGGACCTTTACTACAATTTCTCTCCGGAACACTACAAATGAACTATCCCGCAGTTTCTTAGTCAGAGATGACTGTAAAACGGTGAAGTATATGTAAATATATATATGTATACTTCAAAATATTGTCTGCGATGGCCAAACCTCATAAACGAAAATGCAGTTACACGAAATGATAACTAGTTGAAATACTTCTTCCATCCTGTTCATGCCATATGTAGTAACATCAGTTATTCCGCTCACGTGATTCCAATACTTTTAGCGAGTGGCATTCATAAGCTGGTGGTTGTGAAATGTTGTTCTATGCGCGATTAGTGAGATACTTAATCCAATCTGTTTGCAGATCGATGTTAACCAGAGCCAGCCATCGTTTTCAATTTTCATCCGTTTTTTATGTGTAGCGCGAGCTCAGACGGAGGCTCAGCTAACTGACTGCAGCACCTGTGAAACTTGGTTCATAGTACGAAATGAATTAGCATGGGTTGAATTCTATTCAGTGGTGGCATAAAGCAACACAGATTACAGTTACACGAAATATTTGCACATCTAAAAAATAAATCTCTAAGGTAAATGCATGTATATCCTGCAGTAGAGAAACATGTCAGTAGGTTGTGAACAGCTGATAAGTACGCCAATCTTCATAACTGAAGAGCCTGACGCAATCAGTTTGTAACCTTCTATGAAAAGTATACCTTAAAACCCTAGTCACATGAGCAGGCAGGAAATTTCCCGTGATAATAAGTATCTAATAATTATTATTGGAATACTATAAAACTCGTTTGAAATTTACTCCGTATTGTTTTCCTAAATATTTACTTTCAGCAACCTGTGTACCGCGACATCCCAAAAAGATGGTTTTTAATCCATCCTGCAAATATACACTAGCTTGTGTTAATACCTTTTGGCTACCATCCTTCAGTTTGTAAAATGGGATGCGCCGCATCACTCTCGTTTATAGATTGTATCTTATTTTACTTAATTAACATAAATGACAAAATATATTGGCAAATTCAAATATTAGAAGATATTCCGTTGTAAACACTCTGGGTTTCGAACGGACTCGATCCAAAGAGAGTAACAGCATGGATGGGAGCATCAAACGCTTTATTAGATAAGCTACGAAACTATAAAGAAAAGACACAAATTTGGCAGTTGGACTCAGTCACTCATTCAACTCCGTGTCTTTTGGAATCCATCAAATAATCCAGGGGAATGGCTGCCTAGGAAGGGCTTATCAGAATGTTTACATGATAGTCGGTTAGCGCTACTGTATATAACTAAATTGTATCATTGTTAAGCAGCGTGGCAGATGTGCTGAGTTAGAGGTAATCCCTCACTCAAAACGTCAATTCCCCGGATCATCTGGCGGATCATATACGATAGAGATGGATGAATGGCGACTGAGCAGGACTGTGAAATTTCTGAGGTTTCGGCCTAGTAGTTCAGATTGTGAAAAATTCGTTAGGTTTCTGTCGCTGGTTTGATTCCAGTGAAAGCCGAAAATTTTGCACTTTTTTCCCCTAAAATTATAAAATCAGCCGTATTATTTATCAGTACCACTTTGTTTACGCTTAAAACCACGTCGTTTTGCTCCTTCTCTACTTTTCCAAACGGAGTGAACTCGAATAGTCATTTGTGAATGAACCGCTTGCTAGCAAACATTCACCACAAACTCCAAAATGAGTTGAAGGGAATTTTTGGCCCCAGTTTAACAATATTTGTGACTACTAGCTGCTTTCAACCCAGGTGGGCCTGTTATGCACCATATACGCTGTAGAAGTGAACTCACGGTCTGTCAACAGGTTTGAGAAGAGTGATCCAGGAACTTGCTTATTAGAGCAGTGGATCTTGAGGACTCCGTTAATACTTGAGCACAACCATTTTATCCATGCAGATCATTCATGGTCAGCATGGACGAGAGATTAATCGTGTTTTGGTGAAATGGACTAACTGTACCACCATTTGTGCGAGGATGGTACGAAAAGAAATTGAGTTTTGAGTGTTTTTCGTTTATATTCCATTAAACCGTGTTGTTTAAACACGGACAAACTCAGTCATAGATTCAATATTATTTATTTTGTTATTGTCTTGGGGTTTTTCGGCTAAACGTACGTTAAACATTTGTTCATGGTGCATTGCAGATTCGACTTATTACTCCACCATTTTTTGTCAGGCTAACGTAGGTTTATGTAGGACTTTCTTGTGATAACTTTGTGCATGAGCACGCTTGTTCCGTCATTGAGAATTAGTTTGCTGCCAGAAGCATTTTTAATTTTCACCCGGCATTCTATTTGGCTTGCGGTAATTTGGTAAACATTAAACTAGCAATTTCGGAAAGTCTGTCCGGATAAAGTCAACTGCAATGCGGTCCAAATCGTCGGATATTAACGTGCATCTAAAGCGGTTTTCATCTGTCTCATTTTAATGCATAATTAAGTGCGTTTTGCTCTTCGTCATAATATCTGTCATACATATTCCAGTGAAAAGTTTGTGCTTCTTCGGAATCTAAACTATCTCAATCTTTCTGTTCGGCTACAACAAAAACATTGATTGGTTGGATAGCCCTTGCATATCAGGATTTGTGTGTTCAAAAGGTAGTTTCAACTGCACATAGTAAAATGCAATTACAACACCTATAATGACTTACATGACACGAATCTGTGTTTCTCACTTTCGAGTGTCTTGATGTTAGCACACGGAACTTAGGTGGAATGCGTTTTTGTGCAGTTAAATGGAAGTGTGTAGTAACAGTTGCGTACTGAATTTCAGAATATAACAGAACAGTTGCCTTTTCCATTCATAAAAATAAATGCAATGAACATTAATCAGAATCTATTTTGATTGAGTGTTTATTGGTGTCATTTTGGGCCACTGTTAGTTGGAAGCCCTACTGTCAGTTAACACCGGTCGTTTATTTGTTAGCGTGCAGAAGGAGAATAGTATCGGTGAGTAGTCGCCAATGTAAAGACTATGCCGCTATATCCTTATTTGGTGCACATTAGATAAAACTGAAATAAATACCGCCTGTTTCCCTTAGAACTACCTATAGATAACTGAGACTGGAATAACTGTTCAAGCCTTACTGGTCAGATCGGCAATAGCCAAGAAAACCACGATTGTTCCACGTTCCAAATTAGTGCCAGGACTCTTTTGTACTGCCGGTGAGTAGGATGGTGTATTTGTTAAGGTGTTTCAGCTTTGTTTGGACCAGAACTCACAAGAGAAAGGCTTGCAGTTACGCAACAATTCTTTTAACGTTTGAGTTGTGAAACCAATGGGGAGCGCATCCGAATTCACTTGCGAAACTTCTGTGTTTCCAGTGTAGTAGTTCACCCGTAAGTGCAGTTGTAATAGAAACGTACACTGGTAATGCGTTGCGGTCACTGAACATCAGAAGCCGAGAAATTTTACAACTGAATCCCCTCCATTAACCAGCTTTCGTAAATCGGACAGCGTAGGTTTGAACACTCACCTTCTGTAGAGCTTTTGTGTACACGCTCGTTATTGGACATATACCGTCAAGGTCAACTAATACCAGTCCATCGGCTCCGATTTGACATGAAAAACACCATGAATACTGCTTCCGATTCGAATGCTTTTCACATATATGTTTTCCTCTTTTCCCGAACGATCTTCGACGAAGAAACTTTTAAGCAAACCAGGGTGCGTTCGTCGATTACCTTCAAAATTATGATCAGACTGGACAAACAATAATGGTCTAAAATGTTTTGGCCTAAATCCTGGGCAGGTGATCAGGAAAACCACCTTACTGCCTTCAGTTGGTCAGCTGCTCGTTCACACAAAAATCTAATTGTAATCATATTTTATTAGGAAAATTGCTTTCCGATCAAAGCATCACCTAGATTGAATATTTTCGTGTGTGCTGTACCATCCTATTTTCTCCGATCAAATCCTTAGACAACAATCCGGATTACACACTCAAATCGATTATTACATTCTGTTAGTTTATTTTCAGCAAGGAGAATCAGATGAACACAGAATTGTGATTAGTTAATTGATTAGTAAAGTGAAGAGTTCAACACTTTTAACAGCTGATTGTGCTCTCTGTTGGTGGATGAATATTCAATCATGCTGTATATATATATATGTGACGAGTTTTTGTTATTAATTTTGCACTGTTCTACAATATCCAAGCCTCCTAAATTATGATAAAGGCACAATTTCCCTAGTGGGTTAATCGTCAATGGGGACAGTCTTTCGGACATAGGTTATGTTGCAGTGAGCCAGTCAGTTGGTTTGTTTTGGCGTATTTGATGAGACGAGCTCATTAGTGGTAACTAAATCCAGGCTAACATGTTTTTCTAAGAGACACGTTCCAACCCCTTACGTTTAGCTGCTTTGTCACCGAACATTATGGTTGTCTCACTCAGACAGCCTGGAAGAGTCTAACAAATGGAATGTGTCGATCGAGGGAACGGTTATTGGTGATACATCAACGTGATCATGGCTACACAATACACGCGTGTTTGGACAGTTTCATTAAAATGCATTGAATGAAGTGATAACTGCAGGATATCAAATTTACGAGAACAATGTGATTCCATATTCGGTGGCATTTTTACATAGCTGAACCATGTTGGTAGTCCACAGTTCATTGAACAAAATCACACACAGAGCTAGTGACACACTGCTTTGCGGGGCAAACACATGTGCTGCCGAATTGTCAGTCTCCAGTAACTAGCAAGATTGAATTTGACAGGCGCAAGTTAAACTTAGGCCAGTAGTAAAATGCACACATTTTCTGATCTGAAGAGACTTTCCCCCTTAGGTCTTTTAGGACCCGTATGTCTACAGGACCTTGAATGATCATACTTCTTCCGTGACTGGATTTCAGTACTGGGTTGTTACAAGGATTCCTATCAAAGAAAGAAATTCAAGTCTAACACTTATTTCTCAAAAGAGTTGATGGTTATTATGCCGAAACGTAAATATTGTGGGCAGTTGATAGTAACGTATGATTTAATTCTAGACCATCTTTAGTAATCACTAATTTTTTCATGTCACGTCATACGAAATATTACTATAAGATAGCCACTATCTAGATGGCAAAAAGTTGTTTTCATACGTGGAAGAGTTCATTCAAGAGAAGGAACTTTTACCTCACTGAATCATTCAGAAATGACACGCTGAAAATATGCATTGGGCATACATGGATTTTCATAACACCAAATTGTGGAGTAATGATTCGAAAAAGAAGTATGCTATCAACTGATCCCCGATTATAATTTTCGGTGACATGCACTGGTGAGTAAACAATAATACTGGTGTTGTAACTGCAAACGACGATTGGTCTGAGAATTCGTTTAGTACTCAAACTCCCGTACCGGTCATGTCAAAAATTGGACCACAAACGCGTATACACATTTGCACGGCTGATGTGCATTCACATGCATTGGGTGGCATTACGTTGTCAATCGCCCTGGTGGAACTTATCGCATAGCATGTACACACTATTCCGATAGTCTCTTCTTGTCCGTCGTCTTCCTGGCGTTGAGTGTTTGTTCTTTTGTTTCTGAATGTCACATGTTAGTAACATACTACTTGTGAGTAGTATACTGCTCACAGCGAAACTGTCTGTCATACAACACTAGTATCCACAGACGTCGGGATTAGCCAACAGACAAACAGAGTTAATAAGTTCAGCATGATTCTGTAGCTTTCGACAAGCAACAACATGAAAAAACACTCGCTAGGCAAATATCCGGCTATCGACGAAACTGCCAAGTTGTACCCATAAACTCCTCACCAACAAAACGACCTTTACCTCAACGTGACAATGAAGGCAAAAAAAGTTATCCTCCGTTCACTGTTCAAGATTTGGTTTACACCGCATCTGTTTTGGGTCAGACTGGATCCGCGGTGAAACTGTCAACCAAGTTGGTCACCCATGCACAGTACATCAGTATACCAACTAACTTACCTAAGCTGCTTATCCTACAGTTTCCACAATAGTAACAGCATGTGGTGAAGTGATGTTGTGAGTTGCGTACATACTACTGTTGGTTTCAGGTCTATAACGTCGCTTCAGGGGAGGGGCAGTTTTGGCATAATTAAAACTATGTTCTTTGTTCAAAAGAGCCAAAGTCGGGATGTGCGATTTACGTTCACACTGCAACCATAATTATGTATTGTTTTTTGTTCAATTTCAATTTTTCATTAGTTTATAGTGCAAGTGAGTTGACACAATACCTTTTCACATGTTTTGTGGTACCTACTAAGATTTCCAGTCATCTGTACCACCTTCATTTTGCTTTGGTGCATCTCATCAACATGATCAGACTTCTTGCAAACGTGGCTGTACTAAAATCTTTTGCCATCGGTAATCTTCGCACAGACTTGTCGTCCAAAAAGGGTGGTCACTCTTCCTCGGTGATCTTTTAATGAGGACGGCAGGTCGATCATAAGCCCTTGTCTTACTTGCCTCCATATATAGTATGCAGGTGGCGTATCGTTAGTTTCGATACGAATCACTCTGCATCGTGAGTTATATATGGTCTCTTGTGAGTTCTGAGCATGTAATCGATTTTTTATAATCATGCATCCGGAAGAAAGTTTCTGCAACAAAGGTATCATTTTAAAGAGCCTATGTATATCCTGTTAAATGACAAACATATTCCATCCGTTGAGTGAATATTGTAGGATACCTGATTGTTCATCCATCTACTGTAATGTGATTGGTTGGCTGACTTTATAAACATGTTTATGTATGCATGTGCTAACGAGCGTTCGGGGTAATATGAACTCATTTTTAACAGACAATTACTCTTTCTAGATACGCTTCTTGTTGTCCAGTGTTTAGTTAGTTTTAATTTCCCAAACTGAAATTTGAGTATCTCACCTAATTGCATAAGGTGAAGACAAACCTAGACCGGACAAAACTCAATCAAAATTACAAAACAGGTTAACAATAATGCGAATGTTGCACATGTGTTAACCATCAAAACTTGTAAGATGCGGAAATGTCACTTTTATAGAATGATTTACAAGTAGACTGACGCTTTAAACATTACCAAAAATCTGGTCAGGTGTGCTAGTTTTTGTTTGTCGTTTTTTGTTTTTCGACCAGACTTTTCCAACTCGCATCGCAATCGTGCCACTAGGATCAGCGCTTCCTGAATATTTGCAACAAACTTCCACTGAAGAGATTCGCTCATATGTTTAGGTGATCTCATGTTGTGTATCAGTTTTACCCAGATTCCGTGGACGTATACCAGTGTATGAGTGCTTTCACGCTATGAGTATCAGTGCGCCGTTTGACTGATCCAGAAAGGAAAGCTTAGTTCGGTATTACGTATTTTGCAACTTGGCTGAATAATCATAAGAATAGGTTCGTAAATCTTGTGTAGTTGCTGTATTTTTGAACTGAACTGAACTGAGAATTTATACATGGAGGAAGTGTGTGTGAAGAGAACATTGGGCGCAATTCAAAACTTTCAGTCACGTGCAATACAGGTTAGGCCTAATACAGGCGGTTTCCATCAAGAACAGGGACTTTTCACAGTGTACAATTTAAAATTATGGTTGAGCATCTCACCAGCCAATCCGCACACGACTCAATATTCACTACATCTTACTGAAAATGAAGCAGCAGCAGAAAATGTAATCTGCAAAATTATGTATAATCTACGAACCGTAGACTTACAAGCCTTCTTGAGTACGAACAAAAAATCTGAGTATGTCACATCTACTACCTGCATACTTATGTATGTGACATCAGTATCAGCTGCATAGAAATCATAAACCGAAAATCAGTTGATCATACCGAAAAGCATATGCTCAAACGGTTGTTCGAACCCATTATAGAGATGCTTTAGAGCCAGGTTAATGGTTAGCCATACCGGTTCACAATATGCATTAAATCTATATCACCCCGAATCTAAGTAATCAATTTTGCATCACAAACAAAGGGAACTATCGGTTCTAATCTCATTCCGACTTTCTTCACCCGATGAGTCATAAATAGGAACGAAGGTTACGAAACAGCTACTTCAGGGTAGGTATCTATTTTATTCTTAGGCAAATTTAAATGTTTCCATTCACTGCAATCCAAATTTGTTGATTACAACGACATATCCATCAGCACTGTTCATAAAATTAGAGGTCATGCCACTGCACCAAAATATCTCAAGGTAAGTTAACCATTCACAATACTTAATGCAGAAATGGGTTGGAAATTAACAGGTTTCCCTTTGAACAGTTTACGCATTCAAAGATACTCTAGTTGGAATTAGTAGACATTTTGACGAAATCAAATTTTCACTAGAGACGTTTTTATAATTTGGAATTATAATTCTATTCAACAATATGGGACACCTCAAGTGAGAATCTTCGCGAATTATGGTACAATAGGGAGCACAAGTCCAGTTATCAGTTTTCGTCTGGATTGTAATTAGCACCGGTTTTGCTCGAATGCTTTAATGTGCAGGAGTATATCATACATCATATTTTTATCCCGTGATTTCAAGTGCAACTGATTTATACAACGCGCTAAATCTGTGGGGAATGCAAATTTCCAAAATCAGTCAGCGTTTGGCAACCGCGACTTAGATCGATTGGTTTGTTTGAGAAAGGAATCAAACTGGTCTGGCAAGCAGTAGCCAAAGTGACAGTTAAACCTTGTTGAAATGCAAGGAGGGTTATGGATCAGTGGTGTTAATTGTCTGGGCTGATACCGCCTAAAAGCATCCTGAATAACAAAACTAAACGACCTAAACAGCTGTGCTAGCCATTTCATCGATTTATCGAACTAAGTATACCTCCAGGTTTGTCAAGCGCGCTGTATGAAAAGCAATTAATCACATAATAACGTCAAACGGTTCTGAACTGGGGGATAATTAGATTTTCAAACTGACCTCCGCAGGTGTCACATAGATAATGTGGTGTAATGGTAAGCGCAGGATTTGCATGTAGTTCTTCTGAGCGCGTAATTGTGGATTGCAATGCCAAATTTCAATCGCTTCCGCGGTGGCTAGAATACGAAATATGACGGCTCTAGACTAACTGCTGCGCAAGTTGTAAATGGGCTAGAAAGCCAATTTCGGTCTTATGAGTCAACGGGGATGGCCATAATTGCGGTTCATCTTTAGTCAACGCTTTGAGAGTGAGAAAGTAGTCTGGTTGTTCGACAGACATAACCTTCTCCACAGCAGCGCATTAGTTGTACGTGGAATACGGGGTTGGATCTGAACGAGAGGTGCATTTATGTCTTGCCGTTTGTTTTCTGAAATGTGTAACCTACTCTACGAGTCGCCTCTACAGTCTGACGTCATATAAACCAACTTCTTCTCCGAAGATATGGATTCAAACCTCGATGTTTTCAATTCCATGTACCGATCGAGCAAAGTTTTTGGGGCCAGCTTTCTCTGCGATCATCCACGGTAAATACATTAGCCATGCATCAACGTTATCAATAGTACGTTTTCAAAACTCTGATTATCAAAATATGAATGGGCTTGTTTTACCTAAGAGGTATGTAAACGGGAAAAATGAGTGAACTTGCCGTTCTAAATATCACTTCTGTGAATGCTTGTCTGAACGGAATCGTCTGCATAGCGGTTTAGTATCACATCAAGGAAATATATATGTACACCTTTCTGGCCTCCGACTGCAAAGTGGAGAATGTGGCGCGCTGTAATCGCTTCAGTAAACAGGCAGTCTTAATCCATATTTTTGTAGTTGACACGATAACGAGTAACTGAAAACAGGCTATTCGGTAAACCACTTTTCAATTCCGATGAACTCACGAAGCTATCCCAAACGTTAATATGCAATTCTCGTAAGTGGTCAAAGGGTGATTCATACAACTTAAGAGCTACCATCAACTCGTAGATTTTTCATTTGGATTGATTCATAGGGGAGACCTAACAGCGTAAACTCTAAGAAAGTTATTGTAGATACTCTGTAGGTGGTCGTGTTGCTTGAGCACTATATACAGCCGTGCATGACTAGGCGTTCAGTTATGACACTTTGACATTACATAATGTGAGGTTAGGGTCACGTCGTTTGGACTGCTGCTTTATGAATACATGGATCAGTGTGTACAAGAGTTGGGTACTTGTTTTTGAAAAAGGCTGATTCAAAGTCTATTTGAATTCAAAAGCCACCGTATGCTATTTTATGTGTTGCCGGAATGGATACGATTGTGCAAAAAATTAAATATGAAACAATTGGTTCCCTTGAATAGTTCGAACAAAGCAGTTAAAACACGAACACTGGTAGATGCAAGCATTTCGTATTGACTCGTCAGTACCAAATTTACAATAACACGGGTGCGTTTTTT